>PVIA01003301.1:158856-173725 GCA_004024845.1 Tonatia bakeri
GACCTCATCAAAATAAAAAGCTTCTGCACTGCTAAAGAAAACAGTTCCAAAATAAAAAGAGAATCAACTGTATGGGAAAACATATTTGCCAATGATACCTCAGATAAAGGCTTAATCTCCAAAATATATAAAGAACTTACACGATTATACTCTGAGAAGACAAGCAACCCAATTAAAAAATGGGCAAAGGACTTGAACAGACACTTCTCCAAGGAGGACATACAGAAGATCCAAAATCACATGAAACGATGTTCAATATCACTAGCTATCAAAGAGATGCAGATTAAAACCACAATGAGATACCACTTCACACCAGTCAGAATGGCCATCATAAACAAAACAGCAAACAAGTGTTGGAGAGGTTGTGGAGAAAAGGGGACACTAGTGCACTGTTGGTGGGACTGCAGACTGGTACAACCACTATGGAAAACAGTATGGAATTTCCTCAGAAAACTGAAAATGGATCTGCCTTCTGACCCAGCAATTCCACTGCTGGGACTTTATCCTAAGAATCCTAAAACAGCAATCCAAAAGAACCTTTGCACCCCAATGTTCATAGCAGCACAATTTACAATAGCCAGATGCTGGAAGCAACCTAGGTGCCCATCAGTAAATGAGTGGATCAAAAAACTATGGTACATTTACACAATGGAATTCTATGCAGCAGAAAGAAAGAAGGAGCTCCTACCCTTTGCAACATCATGGATGCAACTGGAAAGCATTATGTTAAGCGAAATAAGACAGGCAGTGAAAGATAAATACCATATGATTTCACCTTTAACAGGAACCTAAACAACAAAACAAAGAAACAAGCAAAATATAGTCAAAGACACTGCATTAGAGGATAGGCAGAAAGTGACCAGAGGAGAGAGAAGAGGGATTTCAGGGGAAAAGGGGAAGGGTTTACAGGAACAAAGTTAAAAGACACATGGATAAAAGCTAGGGGGAGGGTGGTAATGGGAGGGTAGTTGGGAGGGGGTGGGAGGGCTTGATTGGGAGTAAAGGGGAGAAAACTGTATTTGAACAATCATTAAAATAAAAAAATAAATAAATAAAAAAACAAAAAAACCAAGAGGCTACCGAGACAAGAGCTATTGTGGTCGTTTTCAGGATTTCTGATATTTTCCTTCCTGCATAACTTTATAACATTCATTTCTTTTCCATCCAGGTTGTATATAAGAAGTCACTTGATTTTATACTAAAGTGCATTTCAATTCACATATTTTGTACCTCCCATCTCTTAGCCCATTTTACCTTCCTGTTTCCTTGCAATATTTTCATTTCAAATTTGGTTTTCTCCCTAGCTACAACTTGTTCTCATTCCACACTTTTACTGTTTCTCCCCTGTCCAGACACTCAAAACTAATTCTCTTCTCAAGGGTCATTTCACATCCTTTTGTCCAGCTCTTAAAACACCCTCATTCTCTCTACACCTTTAAAAAACTCTGCTAGTTGCTTGTGGGTTGGGTAGTTTTTGTTGCACTCTTTTTTCAAGGTTATTTCTAGAGCTTTGCTAATTCTACATTTCAAATAACAAGTTTTACTGAACCCCTCTCCTACTCTTTTTTTGTGACTCAAATCTCAATTATTCCATCTTAGCCTGTTTTTATTTTCTTTTTCTCTTTCTTCCCTTTCTCTTTCATCCTGCCTTCATACTTATTCTCCTTTTTTTCTTTACATCCCCAAATTTTAATTTTTCTCTTACTTGGTCTGATTTTGTTCTTTATCCTTACTATTCCCTCTCCATCTGTCATTAAAAAATCGCTTCTCATTTCTCTAAATATCTCTTAGACTTTTCTTTGTTTCTTTTTTTTCCTCTCATTCCCACACCACCTATATTAATTTTAGCTTGGGTGTTGTTGATAGTATGCTGGTGGGTCTTTCTCTCCAATTTGGCTCATACATTTTTTGGCTCATAATTATTTAATGTTTTTCTTTCTGTTTTCTTTGCCTCATTTATTTTATTTTATATTAAGATGTGTTTAAACCTGATATTATACCCTTCCTTTCTCATACTCCATTTCACTCTCTTCAGTCCCCATCTTTATTCATGAAATAAACTTTATCTTGTCTCCATCCATTGTTTCAACTCCCAACTCTTACTAGGTCTCTTGCCTCTACCCTCTCAAACAGATTTCTTCTTCAGTAGGTCATCTCATATCCACTCTCCTTGCATATAAGAATCTTAATCTCACTACAGCTTTATTAATACTACTTCATTTGCTATTGTTAGTGGAATTGTTGGGAGGAGCTGTATTTGCAGGTGTAGGTATGTTTCTTGAGCTCTGTGGTTTTCTTCAGGCAGTACCTGCACAACAGCACACAAGATCTGTTGGGTAGAGTGACCTTTCATCAACCAGCAACAGGGAAGGACCAATGAAAGAATGAACCACTGACAATCAATACCCAAGTACAACCATCAAACCAGCATCAAAGGGATAAAGCATACTCCAAGAACAGCAAGTTCAGGTGATCAAGGTGACGGCACCAATGAATCTCACAGATCTCCCACCATAGAAGTTCATACCTGAAAGTCAGAAAGACAAAATAAATCAATTTAAGAAACAGAAGCAAAAAAGAAGAGTCCCCCTAAAAATGGGAAAACAAAGAAACAACCCCCAATCAAAAGGAAAGTAGGAATCCTCAGAAAGAATGCTAAATGAAATAGAGGCAAGTCAACAATCCGATATTCAGTTCAAAACAATGGTTATAAGGAAGCTCAATGAACTCAGAGCAAATTACCAAAAACCACTGGGAAATTATGAGGAACTTACTTCAAAGCAAATCAGCATAAAAAAGGACATAGAAAGAATCACCAAGGGACGAGGAGGAATGAAGAACACAATTTCTGAATTAAAGAACACAGTAGAAGGATTCAAAAGCAGGCTCAATGAAGCAGAGTATCCAGTCAGTGAGCTGGAATACAAAGTAGAAAAAAAATTCTCAAAAGAGCAAGTGAAGGAAAAAAGACTAAAAATGAATGAGAAGGGGTTAATGGAAATGCAGAACAACATGAAATGGAATAATATCCATATAATAGCGTTACCAGAAGGACAAGAAAAACAAGGAATAGAAAACCTGTTTTGAAAGTTAATGATAGAAAAGTTCTCTAATTTGATGAGGGGAAAGCCACAACAGTCCAGGAAGCAGAGAGGGTCCCAATTGAAAGGAATGCAAAGAGGTCCACTGCGAGACACATCTTAAGTAAAACGGCAAAATTTAAAGACAAAGAGAGGACCTTAAAGGCAGCAAGAGAGGAACAGGAAGTACCATACAAGGGACCCCTGATTAGGCTAGCAGCTGACTTCTCAACAGAAACATTATGAGCCAGAAGGGAATGGCAAGAAATTTTCTGAGTACTGAAAAACAAAGGCCTTTACCTGAGACTATTCTATCCAGTAAAGCTTTCAATTAAGATGGAAAGCCAAATAAGGAGCTTCCCAGACAAAAGAAGGCTAAAAGTATACCTCCAACAAACCAGCATTGCAAGATATGCTACAGGGACTGCTTTAAGATGAGAAAGAAAAACAGTGAGAAAGAAAGAAACAAAGGTACAAAGGGAGGAAAATGGCATTTAATAAGAACAGATCAATAATCACTTTGAATGTAAATGGATTAAATGCTCCAATCAAAACACACAGGGTAACTGAATGGATAAGAAAACATGACCCACACATATGCTGCCTACAAAAGGCCCGCCTCAGAACAAAATACCTACACAGTCTGAAAGTGAAGGCCTGGAAAAAAATATTTTATGCAAATAGATAAGAAAATAAAAGCCAGTGTAGCAATACTTATATCTGAAAAAATAGACTTCAAAACAAAGCCCATAAAAAGAGACCCAGAAGGACACTTCATAATACTCAAGAATCCATCAATAAGACATAAACATCATAGACATATATGCACCCAACATGTGAGCACCCCAATACTTATGAAAAAATTGCAGGAATTCAAGAGAGATATAGACAGCAACACAGTTATATTAGGGGATTTTAACACCCCACTGTCAAAAATGGATAGATCTTTCAAACAAAATATAAAAAAGGGTATTGAGACATTGAACAATGCCCTAGATCAAATGGAGTTCACTGATGTATATATATATAATGTTTCATCCTAAAGAAGCAAAGGGCACATTCTTTTTAAATGCACATGAAATGGTTTCAAAGATAGATCAAGAGACAGGATACAAAACAAGCCTCAACACTCAAGAAAACTGAAATCATATCAAACATCTTCTCAGACATAAAGGACAGGAAACTATAAACCGACCTCAAGGAAAAAACTCAAAACCACTCAAACTCAAGGAGATTGAATAGCATGCTATTAAACAATGAATGAGTTAAGAATGGGATCAAGGACAAAATCAAATGTTTCTGGAAGCAAATGAAAATGAACTCACAACAGTCCAAAACTCATGGATGCAGAGAAAGCAGTCCTGAGAAGAAAGTTCATAGTGATATAGGCCAACCTAAGAAAGATAGAAACATTTTAAATAAACAGCATAAGCCTACATCTACAAGAACTGGAGGAACAACAACAAAGACAGCCCAGAGCAAGCAGAAGGAAGGAAAAAGCCAAAATCAGAACACAGCTAAATGACAGAGAGACTAAAGGAACATTTCTAAGGGTCAGTAAACCCAGGAGCTCATTCTTTGAAGTGGTAAAGTGAATGAACAAGCATTTCAGCAGACACATCAAGAAAACAAGAGAACCCAAAGAAACACAATCAGAAATGAAAGTAGAGAGATAACAAGTGACAATGCAGAAACACAAAGGATTGTAAGATAGTACTATGTACATAGTACTATGAAGATCTATATTCCAAGAAATTTGAAAACCTAGGTGAAGTGGACAGATTTCTAGAAAATATAATCTTCCAAAACTGAATGAAGAAGAAGTGGAACACTAGAAAATACTAATAACAGCTGACAAAATCAAGGCAGTAATCAAAAAATTGCCAACACACAAATCCTTGGACCGCATAGTTTCACAGGATAATTAATTCTAAAAAGCATTAAAGGAAGAGCTAATCCCCATCCTTCACAGACTATTCCAAAAAATTCAAGAAGATGGAAGACACCCATACTTTTTTTTGTAAAACCAGCATCATCCTAATCCCAAAACCAGATAAAGATAAAACAAAGAAAGAAATCTACAGACCAACATCACTGACAAACATAGACACTAAAATCTTCAACACAATATTGGCAAACTGCATCCAGCAATACATTAAAAAGCCATACATCATGATGAAATGTGATTCATGCCAGGGATACAAGGATGGTACAATATTCACAGGTCAATAAAGGTAATACATGACATGGACAAAAGGAGAGGCAAAAATCACATGATCATATCAATAGATGCAGAAAAAGCATTTGATAAGCTGCAGCACCATTTATTAAAAAAACACTCAAGAAGGTGGGAATAGAAGGAGTATTCCTCTATGCAATAAAGGCCATTCATGAGAGACCTACAGCCAACATCATACTCAATAGGCGGAAACTAAAAGCTTTCCCACTAAGATCAGCAACAAGACAAGGATGTCTGTATTCACCACTTCTATTCAACACAACATTGGAAGTCCTAGCCACAATAATCAGACAAGAAAAAGAAGTAAAAGGCATACAAACTGGAAAAAAGGAAGTAAAATTGTCATTGTTTGCAGATGACATCGTAGTCTCAAAGAAATCCCTACAGACTCCACCAAACACCTACTTGACCTAATACCTGAATGTGACAAAACAGCAGGATACAAAGTCAATACTCAGAAATCAAAGGCATTTTTATACACACCAACAATGAAATATCAGAAACAGAAATCAGGAAAAAAAATCCCATTTGCTGTAGCAACAAGAAAAATAAAGTACCAAGGAAGGAACTTAACCATGAAGGTAAAAGACACGTACTGAGAAAACTACACAACACTGAAGAAAGAAATTAAGGAAGACACAAATAAATGGAAGCATATATCATGTCCATGGATTGGAAGAATTTACAACACCAAAATGTCCACACTACCAAATACAATTTATAGCTTCAGTGCTATCCCTATTTAATTACCAATGACTTATTTCAGAGTTACAATACAAACCTTTCAAAAATCTATATGGAACCATAAACGACCACAAATAGCTGCAGCAATTTTGAGAAAGAAGAAAAAGTAGGTGGAATCACCATACCCGACATCAAACTATATTACAATGCCACAGTAATGAAAACAGTGTGTGACTGGCATAAGCACAGACACATAGACCAATGGAACACAATACAGAGAGAGCCCAGATATATATTCATGTCTTTATGGTCAAGTAATATCTGACAAAGAAAGCAGAAGCACAAAATGAAATAAAAGTAGCTTTATTAACAAATGGTGGTGGGAGATCTGGACAACTACATTAAAAAAATGGAACTTGACCACCAGCTTACACCATACAGCAAAATAAACTCAAGATAAAAGGTTTACATGAAATTCATGATTCCACAAAAGTCCTAGAAGAGAAGATAGGCAAGAAAATCTGAGATAGACCACACAGCAATTTTGTCACTGATATGTCCCTTAGAGCAAGGGACATAAAGGAAAGAATAAACAAATGGGACTTCATCAAAATAAAAAGCTTCTTCATGGCTAATGAAAACATTAGCAAAATGAAAAGGGAAAGAACTGTGTGGTAAAATATGGGAAATTTATTTGCCAGTGATATCTCAGACAAGGCTTTGACCTCCAAAATATATGAACAACTCACATGACTCCACACCAGGAAGACCAACAATCCAATTAAAAGATGGACAAAGGACATGAATAGACAGTCCCCCAAGGAGGGCATATAGAGAACCCAGAGATATATTAAAGGATACTCAGCGTCACTAGCCCTCAGAAAGATGTAAATTAAAATCACAATGAGATACCACTTCACACCAGTCAGAATGGCCATCATAAACAAATCAACAAACAATAAGTGCTGGCAGGCTTGTGGGGAAAAGGGAACCCTAGTGCACTGTTGCTGGGAATGAAAACTGGCGCAGCCTCTGTGGAAAAGAGTATGGAATGTCCTCAACAATGAAAATGGAATTGTCTTTAACCCAGCAATTCCATTGCTGAGATTATACCCTAAGAATCCTGAAACACTAAGTCAGAAGAACCTATGCACCCCAATATTCACAGCAGCACAATTTACAATAGCCAAGTGATGGAAGCAGCCTCAGTGCCCATCGTTAAATGAGTGGATCAATAAACTGTGGTACATTTAAATAGTGGAGTACTACACAGCAGAAAAAAGAAGTACCTCCCAGCCTTCATAACAACATGGATGGAACTGGAGAGCTAAGTGCAGGAAGTGAGGCAGTGAAAGACTAATACCATGTGATCTCACCTATAAGTGGAATTTAATGAACAAAACAACAAGCCAGCAAAATATAACCAGAGACATTGATATTAAAAGCAAACTGACATTAACCAGAGGGGAGAGAAAAGGGAAATTATGTGGGAAAGAAGGAAAAGGGTCATAAATGAACATGTATAAAGGCCACAAGGACAAAGCCAAAGGGGGATGGGATTGAGGGCGGGAGGTTGGGGAGGTTGAGGTGGGAGAAAGTTGGGGTTGGGAAATGGAGAAGACTGTCTTCAAACATCAATAAAGAACTAATATAGAATAAAAAGATCAAGAACTATAAAAATCAAGAAAAATACAAATATCCTTGTGTCTACTATGAGAAAAAAGCATATTTCCTAATATTATTATTAGAAAAAGCATTTTCACTTTATCCTCATTTGTAGCTGGATAGAGAATTTGAGATCCAGATTCCTCTGTATACAGCACTGTGGGACAGGGTTGGGAAAGACACTGGAGACCATGGGAGAGACCACCGATGGAGTATGGTCATGGGCAATAGAGTGTAAACTCTGGGTCACAGGTGTGGAGACCCTTTGGAGATAGCTCTCACCTCAGTGTAACATATGCTAGTGTCAGTGGCCTGAGGCACCTACCACTTGTCTATCTGGGTAGAATACTTCAACCCATTGACAAACTCCACCAGGATGTCTTCATTAAAGCTCTACAAAAACAAAGCCAATACCAGGACAGTAGGCATCAGAAACACTCCAAACAACCTCTGGTTCATCCCTATGACAGCCTTGGCAAACTGATCCACTTAATACAACACAGTGAGGATGTTCCTGGCAGCCCTGCTGAAGTAGAAGCAGAACTGAATAATCTCAAAGTCCAAAATCAGTGAATAGCGGAACACTGTGGGAACTACCTATTTTAAGAGATCATATAGAGATGAGTAAGTTGACATCTCCTTCCTGGGTATATCACAAAGGTTTGCTCTGGCTTGTGAACTGAAAACTTGCAGAGAAATAATCCAACATTTTAGCTTCTTTTTATTTCTGTGTACAACACCCCCTACCCTATTTCATGGTGCTGATGTGTAGACCTTCAGGGTCTGCATGGAAACTGGAGCTGAGTAACTCACCAGAAATTTGAGGTGGTAGAAAAACAACAAAACAGCAAAATGTAAATGCTCATGTGAACTACCATGAAGTGTAACACATTTCTTCACTAATATTATTTCCAATATGTGAGTGTCTTTTTTCCATTCAATGTAGCTGTTGGGAAAAGTGGAGGTCCAGATTCCTATGAGTGTGGGGAGGTAGGATACTTTATAAAAAAAAAACCTAGGAGGGCTCCGAGGTAGCCATCCACATATTTGAGCTTATATGGTTGTTCACTTGGGTTCCTGGGTTTGAAAAATGCCCCAGATCAGCTCTCAACTTAGACCAGTACTAGATGTTGGTGTTAGCCTGGTTTACACGCACCCTGTCCAACTAGATGTTGTAATTGGACTCCTGAACCAGCTTGTGGATGATGTACCCTTTGATTTCTGCAAAGATAGAGCCAGGCACTTAGACAGTAGGCATCAGGGACCTTCCACCCAATCTGTGGTCCTGTGTAATGGCAGGCCTAGTAAACTAGTACCCACTCTATAGCACACAGGGAGAATATTCCTGGTTGCACAGCTGATATCACAGAAGAATGGCATCATTTCTACATCTATCAACAGTGATGCTAAAGCACTCTGGAAAATTATAGTCCTTACACTGTAACATGGAGATCAATCATGCCACAGCTCCTAATATGCCTGGATTGCAAAGGGTTGCTATGGACTGTGAAATGAAAATGTGCAGGAAATATCCAACATTTTACTTTTTCCTCATTTTGGTGTACAATGGCCCCCTTCAATAGTGGTGATGTTTAAAGTTGGGGGTGTACAAGGACAGTAGACATGACCACTACCGCTGAAACTTGGAATTGGTAGGAAAACCAACAAAAACAGAAAAATGCCAATATTCACTTGTACAGTGATGTGTAACATAACTTATCCCTCATATTCTTTGAAATATGTGAGGAGTGTCTTCTTCCCATCCAGTGTAGCAGGAGGCAGAAGTGGAAGTCCAGATCCTATCTGCATAAGATTTTGTGACACTGTATAAAAAGCCCTGGGAGTGCTCTCAGGAAGCCATTCCCATATTTCAGCCTAGACGCTTGGTCTACATATGTCATGGGTACCTGGCTGTGGAGAATGTCCAACATAGCTCTCACCTCAGAGCACCACAGGATGATAGAGTTGTACTGGTGCACTTGCACCCTGTCTGGGTAGTTGTAGTAGAGGGACTCATTGACCAGCTGGTGGATGATGGCACCACTTGCAGTCTGCAAAGATAGAGTTGAATACTGAGAGGGAGGCATCAGGAATATTCTATCCTTTCTGTAGTCCCATGTGATGGCAGACATAGCAAATTAGTACACACTCTATCAGGATAGAGGGAAAATGTTCCCAGTCTCACTGCTTAAGTAACAGCTGATGGCATCTTGTCTACATCTAACAACAGTGAAAGGCTGAGTCACTCTGAAAAATTACCATCTTTTTACAATAACATGGAGATGAATAAGGCCACAGTTCCTTATCTGACTGGATTACAATGGTTTGCTATGGTCTCTGAATTGCAAATGTGCAAGAAATATTCAACATTTTACTTGGTCCTCATTTTGGTGTACAATGCCCTCCACCTTCTATGTTGGTGATGTGTAAAGATGGTGCTGTACAAGGACAGTGGACTTGACTACTGAAGTTGAAATTTGGAACTGGTATGAAAAACAACCAAAACCAGTTAAATTTAAAAGTTTGCATGTTCTCCTCTGAAATGTAAGATTTTTTTTCTCTAATATTCTTTGAAATATGTGAGAACTGTGTTCTTCCCGTCCAATGTAGCTGGAGTGGGAGAGGCGGAAGTCCAGAGTGGTATCTGCATGGGATTGTGGGACACTGTATAAAAAGCCCTGGGTGTGCTTTGAGGAAGCAATCCTCATATTTCAGCCTAGATGCTTGGCCTACATATGTCAGGGCTGTGGAGAGTGCCCCAGCATAGCTCTTACCTCAGAGCACCACAGGATGACAGAGTTGTACTGGTGCACTTGCACCCTGTCTGGGTAGTAGTTGTAGACGTACTCATAGACCAACTGGTGGAAGTTTTTACCGCTTGCAGTTTGCAAAGATACAGCTGGGTCCTGAGAGGGAAGGTATCAGGAACCTTCCAACAATCTGTGGTCCCATGTAATGGCATATGTTGCAACCTAGTCAATAGTCTATCAGCACAGAGGGAGAATGTTTGCAGTGGAACTTCTGAAATCACAGCAGAATGGCATCATGTCTACATCTAACAATAGTGAAAGGCTGAAAAACTCTGTGAAATTACCATCTTTATATGATGACATGGAGATGAATAAGGCCACAGCTTTTAGTCTGCATGGATGAGAACAATTTGCTATGGTCTGTGAAGTGGAAATTTGCAGGAAATTATCCAGCATTTTACATTCAAAATGGTTTACATGCTCTGTGAGATTCCAAGATACAGACAAATATGTCAGATATGTTAATCCATCCAATGTTTGTAAATAAAAACCCTCTTTGTGTGATGATGTGCAGACTTGAAGAAATTCAAGACCAGTATAGCTTTCTACATAGCAGGAAACATGTTACATCTAGTGAAACAATTGAAATGATCAAAATGGAGAAAGGAAGGATTTTTTTCCTGTATGATCTAACCTATGTGAGGCCTGGATTTTTACCATACAGAAACCTACTTAGTAGGATTGGAGGTACAGATTAATGTGGGAGTGGGCATGTGAAAATCTCGAGGCCCCAGATTTGAGTCTGGGTTATGATCCCACCTCAGTCATATAGGGGCTCAGGGTATGTCTGTCTCTCAGCTAAGACCAATACTGGATGGTGTCCCTAGCCTGGTATACTTGTGTCATTTAGTGACTGATGGCATAAGTGAACCGATCAGCCAACTGTGCTATGAAACCCTCCTTGGACTTCTGCAAAGACTGAGCCCAATACCGCACGAGGTGTCCTCAGTGGCCTGTCTGGGCATTGCCTCTATGGATGATTTTCACCACAAATTCTGCTTCCTACATCAGGCAGTCCTTAAGTAACTAAATATGGTTAAGTGAATTCAGTGATGTGGGTCTCACACCCATATGACCAGTGTCCTTAGAAGGGGAGAGGCGGACACACGTGGAAGCACACAATAGATTCCATGTGACACAGCATTAGAAGATGGCCATGTATGAGCAAGGGAGGGAAGCCTCAAAAAGAAGGAACTCTGAGACACCCTCAATTCTAACTACTAGTTTCTGGAATTGTCAAAAATTGTCTGCTCTATACACCACCTAGTGGGGTCCTATGTTATGGCAGCTCCAGAAACTTTTACATCCCTGGGACACTCTTATGAAATTCTTGCAGCACTTCTGACATGGAACCCGAAGTGAATGACACCATGTCAACCAGCAGTGAGAGCCTGCGTCACTCTGGCAAACAACCTCCATTATTGGAAAAAGTCTGCAAGGACTGTCCACCTGACTGTTCTGCAGAATGTGGGTGGCAGGGGTAGGGGGTGAATAGCTTAAAAAACAAAACAAAACAAAAAGAGCCAAACAAGAAAGGTGAAGAAAAATACAGATGTGCTTGTTGCCTACTGTGAAATAAAACAACACAGATTTCCTAATAGTCTTTTTAATACAGTATTTTCTTTCTATAGCACTTGAAATTGCAGGGAGAAGTGGAGGCCCAGAGAGTTTTTTACTTGGACCTGTGGGACACTGTAGGGAAAAGAATTGAAGGTCCCTGAAGGAGCCACCAGACTGAGTCTGTTCCAAGGCCCTGGAATATAATTTCGGGGTCACGGGTATGGAGACCCATCTGGGCTAGCTCTAACCTCAGCGCAGTACTGTCTGGTGTCCTTGGTTTCATGCACAGTCCACTTATCTGAGGAAGTAGAGTAATTGAACTCATTCAACAGCTCCGTGAAGACATGCTCATTACAAAGATGTCTGCATCCTGGCTTCTGGTACTGCTTCATGCCAGGTCTACCAAGGGTGAGGCCTTTAGCTAAGAGAGGCACTAGCCCTTGAGCCAGTCCTTTTTGTAACTGTGCAGTGAGTCTGAGCTCTGTAAGTAGATTTGGAGCATCAGAAAGAAACAGATTTAAATACATACCTGATTTTCATTTGCCTTTCCAGAGATAGGAGTATTGTTGGTGCCCTTTAGGGAACTCCTGCCCATAAAAACCCTTTCCCAGATCATCTTCTGGGGCTGTAATTCCCTCACCTTCTGGTGTTGCATCCTCAGGCTCTGGATACTCCAGATCCACACAAAGAAGGTGGGCCTGGCACAGTTGTCATGAGGTAGGGATGTTGACCTGCTCCAGGGCCTCCTGCCCACGGAACAAGGACAAACGTAGGGATTTTCCAAGCTCTTGCACCTGGTCTGGCCAGGATTCCACTGTAGAAGCCATGGCTTTGGGGAGAGGTTGTTTGGCAACAGAGTCAGAATCTGGAATCCTACTTCAATGCACCATGCCAGTGCAATCTTGTTTGG
Organism: Tonatia bakeri; assembly: GCA_004024845.1. NCBI lineage: Eukaryota > Metazoa > Chordata > Mammalia > Chiroptera > Phyllostomidae > Tonatia > Tonatia bakeri. The sequence goes on from PVIA01003301.1 coordinate 171,805, forward strand.
GACAGGGCCTTTGTGCATGCCCATGTCCAAACAGGGGACAGCCCAATGTGAATCCTGGCCCTTGTGTGGCTGGCCTGAGAGGAGCAGGTCTGGCAATGCAGCAGGTTTAGCATGGAGACCCTGTGAGTCTTTTCTTTCCAATGACATTTCTTCTCAAGGTCTATACACTGCCTACCTCAATCCATCATGCACTTGCTCATCTACACTGAAGTTAAGAGGTAAGTTGCTGAGCAGGCTCTGACCACATCTTCTGTTTGGAGCCTGGGAATGGTGGTGTGGAAAGTTGACTGTGGGGAGGGGCAGGCTGAGTTGGAGTGGAGTGTGGTGAGTTTGGGACCCTAGGGAAAAATGCAGCCTAGCCTACTTCTGGTTGTATGAGGGCAAGGGCCCCATCCACCATTCTCTTAATCCTGTCCTCTTGAGATAGAAGCCACTGGAGTTTAGGCCTCCTTTCAGAATCAGATCTATAATATGTCCTTGGTGGGGAAACCTCCCTGCCTCAGCCAGTGTGCTCTCAAAAAAGGAGATCTTCCTTCTGGACCCAAGAACATTCACCTTTTTATTTCATACCTCGAGGAGTGTCCATTGTTGTTATCAGCTGGTTAGCCTAGAGGTATCCCTAAGATGTCGATTGTATCATAACTAATGTGTGAAGGACAGGACCTGAAAAAGATCCCAATTATGACTGATCGATTCATTGAGTAAAACTGAGGCTCTGGGATTGTGTGTGCTTCATTCTCTGGGTTATGCTAAGTGCCTCCAGTAGGACCTATTTGTACTTGGTGCTTCATACAAATGGTCTAATAAATGAAGTCCAATTAGAACCATCCCAGATATCTGAGTTGGCCTGGGGACCCCTGCTATCTCCAGAGATTCCTAATATGGCAATATCAAAGACAAGTGCAAGTATCCATGAAGTATTTTCCCCAATATCTTGACAGATTGTTTTCCACTTGCTTTATCCAAGCTGAGAAATGCCACTGGCCATGAGGGGTGAGGCAGGAGATTTTCCAGGGTGGACGGAAAAAAAATTATCATGAACTGCCACAGCACTTCCAGAAGCCTTTCTTCAGGGCCAGGTGCCAGGTAAGAGCTATCTGGACTGTTCCCACAGTAGTCCCTGTGAGAACATTATGAGGTTTGTCCTCTGTCACCCCACATTTCAAAGGAACTAACTCAGGCACAGGGAGGTGTGTTGACATTTTTATGGCACTCTGCTTGCAGCTGGCAGAATCAGAGTTGTGCTGAAAAGTGGTCACTTGCTCAGAACATTAGCAGATCATCTAAGAGCATTAGGGCTCGGGAAAGGATGGCCACATGGTCCTGAAGGTAGATAGGTGGGAGAAGTTTCTACCCTTAATAGCTGGAGACAGGAACACTGCCATCTTCTTCAGTGTGCCTTTCTAGAGGGCCTGTATTCTGCAGGCTTCTCAGTTTCAACATCAACTAAGCTGCACCCTGTGTGGGACCAGGATAGTCATCTACTCAGTGGCATCATCATGAATCAACAGGAAGAATGAGGTATGGAGTTCATCTAAAACTGCCAGGACCATCAGGGACTTGTGCAAGAGAAGGGTCAGGAGTGCACATGCTAAATAGGATTTTATCAATAGGTTTTAAAAGTACCATCAATTTTTAGTGGAATGTGGGTATTGATTTATTATTTCCTTTCTAGACATTTTTGTAAGATGAGGAGTGACAGACTTTCTGTAGGCATAGTCTTTTTTTTTAATTCTTTATTTTATTGATTATGCTATTACAGTTGGCCCATTTTCCCCCTTCACTCCCCACCACCCTGCCCATCCCCTCCCACCCACATTCCCCCCTTTAGTTCATGTCCATGTGTCTTAAGTTCTTTAGTGTCTACATGTCCCATACTATTCTTACCTTCCCCCTGTCTATTTTCTACCTACTGTCTTTG
>PVIA01003302.1:0-153092 GCA_004024845.1 Tonatia bakeri
TCATTTCATTTTTAAATTTATTGTTGTTCAGTTACAGTTGTCCCACCTTTTTCCCCATTGCTGTTCCCTGCTCTGTCTCCTGTGATTCCCACCGTCAATCCTCCTCCATTGTCCATGCCCATGAGTCCTCTATTTGTGTTCCTTTGCTTGGCCCTTTTCCTTCTTTCCCCTGTTATCCTCCTGCCCTCTGTCTCTGTCAATTTGTTCTTTATTTCCAAGTCTAGATCTATTTTGCTCATTTTTTTGTTTTGTTGATTAGGTTCCACTTCCAGGTGAGATCATATGGCATTTTTCTTTCACTGCCTCCTTTATTTCACTTAGCATAACGCTCTCCTGTTCCATCCATGCTGTCACAATGGGTAGGAGTTTTTGTCTCTTTCTGCTGTGTAGTATTCCATTGTGTGAATGTAGCACTTTTTTGATCCACTCATTTACTGATGGGCATTTAGGCTGTTTCCAGCACTTGGTGCAGCACTTGGTGCAGCACTTGGAGCAGCACATGAATGCTGCTCTGAACATTGTGGTGCATAGGTTCTTTTCAATTGGTGATTCAGGATCATTAGGATATACTCACAGCAGTGGGGTCACTGGATTGAAAGGCAGTTCCATCTTACTTTCTTGAGGGAGAATCACTGTTTTCCAGAGTGGCTGTACCAGTCTGCATTCTTACCAGCAATGTACTAGGGCTCCCTGTTTTCCACACCCTCCCTAGCACTTGTTGTTTGTTGATTTATTAATGATGGCCATTCTGAATGGTATGAGTTGGTATCTCATTGTGGTTTTAACTTCCATTTCTGTAATGACTAATAATGTGGGACATTTTTTCATATATCTATTGCCCCTCTGTATGTTCTCCTTGCATAGGTGTCTGTTCAGGTCCTTTTTCCATTTTTTAATTGGATTGCTGTGTTCCTGGTGTAGAGTCATGTAAATTCTTTATGTATTTTGGAGATCAAACCCTTGTCCAAGGCATCATTTGCAAATATGTTTTCCCATAGGGTTAGTTCTCTTTCTGTTTTCTCTAGCCGTGCAGAAGCTTTTTAGTTTGATGTAGTCCCATTTGTTTATTCTTTCCTTTATATCCCTTGCCCTAGGAGATGTATCAGTAAAAATATTGCTGTATGGAATATCTGACATTTTCCTGCCTATGTTTTCCTCTAGGACCTTTACTGTGTCATGACTTACATTGAAGTGTTTTTATCCATCTTGAGTGTATTTTTGGTGTATGGTGTAAGTTGGTGGTCTGGTTACATTTTTCTGTTACATGTTCTTGTCCAGATTAGCCAATACCATTTTTTGAAGAATCTGTGTTTATTCCATTTTATGTTCCTGCTCTCTTTGTCAAATATTAATTTTCTGTATTGACATGGTTTTATTTCTGGGCTCTCTATTCTCTTCTGGTGGTTTATGTGTCTGTTCTTAGCCAGTTCCAGGCTTTTCGATTACAGTGGCTTATAATACAGTTTGCTATGAAGTCCTGTGACCCCTCCTACTTTGTTCTTCTTTCTTTAAATTGCTGAGGCTCTTCACGGCATTTATGGTTCCATATAAATTTTTGAAATATTTGTTCTCTATCTGTTAAATATGTCATTGGTGTTTTGATAGGGATTGCATTGAATCTATAAATTGCTTTGGGTACTATGGACATTTTAATGATATTAATTCTTTCAATCCATGAACACAGTATATGCTTCCATTTATTTGTGTCTTTAAATTCTTTCTTCAGTGTTTTTTAAATATATTTTACTGATTATGCTATTACAGTTGTCCCATTAGTCTCCCCCTTATCTCCCTTGCCCTACAGTGCCCCTCATTCTAGCAATGTCCTCTACTTAGTCCATGGCCATGGGTTGTGTATAGATGTTCTTTGGCTTCTCTATTTCGTATACTATTCTTGACCTCTGCACATATTTTGTATCTACCAATTATGCTTCTTATTCCCTGGACCTATTTCCCCATTCTCCCCACTCCACCTCCCCACTGATCACCCTGCATGTGATCTTCATTCCTTCAATTCTGTTCCTGTTCTGTTTGCTTGTTTAGTTTTTGTTATTTAGGTTCAGCATTGATAGTTTTGAGTTTATTTTCATTTTACCATTCATAGTTACTTTCTTGAGGAAGAATCATACTGATAAGTCCTTTAACTTTTCATATAATAGGGGTTTGGAGATGATGAACTCCTTTAACTTGAACTTATCTAGGAAGCACTTTATCTGCCCTTCCTTTATAAATGATAGCTTTGCTGGATAGAGTAATCTTGGATTTAGGTCCTTGCCTTCATGATCTTGAATACTTCTTCCCAGCCCCTTCTTGCCTGCAATGTTTCTTTTGAGAAATCTGCTCATAATCTCTTGGGATCTTCTTTGTAGTTAACTGTCTACTTTTCTCTTGCTTGCTTTTAAGATTCTCTCCTCATCTTTAATGTTGGGTAATTTAATTGTGATGTGCCTTGCTGTGTTTCTATTTGGATTCAAATTCTTTGGGATTCTCTGAGGAGATGTATTCCTTCATTATTTTTTCAAATAATAATTTCTCAATTTCTTTCTCTTCCTTTTCTCCTTCTGGCACTGTTGCCACGACCTGCACTGGGAGGAGGTCCCTGAGGGGGACAATGGGAGATTAAGAAAGACACAGACACAGACAGTTTAAGGAAAAGTGGGAACCAGGTGGGACATCAACTTCTGATGGAGGCACAGTGACCATGAGCATGTTCTCCACATTTATTTGATAAGATTCAGTTGGATAAAGCTCAAGGATGTTTCACAGGCTCAGGCAAAACCTGCAGGCATTATTGTTCCATTCCCAGGCTATCTAAATGATAAATATTTTTTCTGCAAAAGTTACAGTTTCATTCAACTGAAGCTTGTGGTTAGTTATTTAACTATCTCCTTAACCCCTGCGGGTTCTGTTTGTATGACGCCAGCATTCACTGTCCTCCACACCCTGTGATTCAGATTTTGGAACATTTAAAATTGTCCCAGCATTTCCTCAGTCTCTCCTCACTTTTTTTGAATTTTTATTTCTTCATTCTGTTCTGGTTGGATGTTTATTTCTTCCTTGTGTTTCAAATTGTTGATTTGAGTCCTGGTTTCCTTCCCTTCACTGTTGGTTCCCAGTATATTTTCCTTTATTCACTTTGTATAGCCTTCATGTCTCGCTTTATTTTGCATCTCTACTCAATCATTTGTGAGCATACTGATTACCAGTGTTTTGAAGTCTGCATCTGTTGTTTATATCCTCATTGCTTAGATCTTTTTCTGGAGTTTTGATGTGCTTTTTCACTTGGACGATTTTTCTTTTTCTCTGCATGCCTGTGAGTTTGTAAGAGGCAGAGCCTTAGATGTTCATCAGGGCGGTGCAACCTGTTCGACTGTGTTGTGGCACTGTATGTGGGGGAGGTGTCAGAGAGGGAGCAATGCCCCCTACTTGGCTCTCACCCCACTTTCTGTCACTTCTTTGCTTCCCACAAGTGGATTGTGCGCTTTCTGGTGCTGATTCCTGGGTGGGTGGGCTTGTGTATGTTCTAGGATTCAGTGGACCTCTTTAACAGGCTCTCCTGCGAGACTGAGAATTTCTCCTGCTGCCCCTTCCTGCACAGGGTTTTATAGCCTGAGGTTTTGAGGCTTTAGTTTCCCATGCTGGAAGCCTGGGTTGTGCGGTTTATCTCACTCCACAGTTGTCTTCATGCTTATCTGCAAGCAAATGTGGGACCACCTTGTCAGCCAGCTGTTGCCTCCACTAGCCCCTGTCCACCAGCCACTGCCTTGCTGTGCAACCTCTCCACCCAGGATGGATGAATGAATGCTTCTTCTTTAACTCCTTAATTGTCAGACTTACATAGTTTGATTTCCTGGCAGTTCTGGTTGTTGTTGTTTTTTTTTTAATTGTAGAATATTTGCACAGTTATAAGTTAAATTGGTTATCCTTCTTTTGGATGTGTAAGGAAGTGAAACTTAGCTACCTATGCCTCCATCTTGGCCAGAACTCAGTGTTGTGTAGCTTTCTGAATACAGGTCTTTTACCTCCTTAGTTAAATTTATTCCTATTTCATTTTTTATTGTTATAATAAATAGAATTTTTTTGCTAATTTGTTTCTGTTATTTCTTTGTTACTTATAATACTTCTGATACTTGTAAGAACATGGATGGCCCCACAGACATGATGATGATGGTGATGATGATGATGATGATAGAAAATGGACCAAAGGAACTTAATATATTATTTAATTTTTATGAAGTTCTAGAATAGCCCCAAGTCAGTTGTGGGAATAGAATTTAAATTGGTAGTTTTCTGATGTAAGAATGGAGGGATGAAGGGAACTTTCTGGAGTGAAGGAAAAGTTGTGTATCTTAACTGGGATGTGCTATTGATTGAATGTTTGTGTCCCTGCCAAATTCATAAGTTGAAATCCTAACCGCCTAGGGGAATGGTATTAGAAGGAGAGCCCTCATGAATGGGATCAGTGCCTTTAGAAAAGAGGCCTCAGAAGGGTTGCTCACTCCTGCCATGTGTGGTTATAGGAAGATGGTGTCCTCTGTGAAGCAAAAAGTGTTTTTCACCAGACAATGAATCTGAGGTGCCTGGAACTTAAACTTCCAGCCTCTGGAACTGTGAAAAATAAAGTTCTCTTGTTTAGAAGCTACCCCATCTGTGGTATTTTTTATAGCAGCACAAATAGATGAAGATAGGTTTGTGATTAGAAATCAAAACCCTTCAAACTGCACACTCAATATCTATGTATTTTATTGCAATGCTAAGTATACTTTGGAAAGTTAATATGGTATAAAAGTTCTGACTTCAGTTTCTTTTTAACTCAATCTGAAGAATCACACCATTAATTTATCCCCACAACATCTTCTTTACCTTTTCAAAAATCATTTCAATATTCCATTGAATGTGAATGCACTTAACTCCATATAGGGAAGTTACTAAGGACAACTTATCTCACCTGTTTTCTTCTCTTATGGATCATATATTTTAGTTGGGCAGAGTAACACACACATCAACATTTAGAAAAGAAGTAAGAACACTGTTATTTAAATGTGTTTTATACAACACTGGAGGATTTTTTTCAGTATCAGTGCAGTGTGGAGTATTTACACAATTATAAGCATACCTTGACGTCAGTCTGAAATGAACTGGCCATGATGAAAAATGCTAATTTTAAGAAAAAAAGTAATTTATAAAAGGTATAAAGATAAATAGAACTAATTGTAATGGTAAGGATTAGAAAATTTATGAATTCAAACATTAGGTGTGTATTAAGGATTTTTGGAAAATGGAAAAGACAAAAAGGTTTGGCCATTTGGGAAAGAGTAATAGTAAGTTAACCATTTATATTTTATGTGACTAGAAAATATCAATTGTGAGGGTATCTGTGAGGACAGGGATGATAAGAGGATGGTAATATTTAAAAAATGATTTAGCTGCTTTTAGCATTCATGTCCTAGAAAATGTATAACCAGGAATAACACTGTGTAAAATGTTGCATAAATTCAGTTTATCTGAATGGTGTGTAAAGGATTGTTCCCACTGGACACAGAGAGAACACAGAAATGAATTAGTTTTTTTCTACTATTTTCCTGTATATTTTCTTTCTTTTTAAAAAAATGTTACTTATTCATTTTTAGAGAGGGGGAAGGGAGGGAGAAAGAGGGAGAGAAGCAATGATGTGAGAGGGAAACGTCAATCAGTTTCTTCTCCTGTGCGCCCTCACCATTGTACTTGCCCTGATTGGGAATCTAACCAAAGACTTTTCACTTTTCAGGAGGGTGCCCAACCAAATGAGCCATACCTTTCAGGGCAGAAATGAGTTAGTTTTGAGTAATCATGTTAGTATGATTACCCTTTCAAAATTCTTCTTAAATTAAAAAATAAAACCAAAGACAGAAAAAAAACCATTCTTTGTGAATTATTTTGTGTGTCTCACCAGTCAAAACTTGTGCCAACTTATATTATCTCCTGCTTAAAAGAAGGTAATGGGGTTATTTTGGCAGGAAGAAGAAGGTTGGTAAGTGTAGAGGTGTTCAGTATGAATGTAGTCTGTGGTGACAGTTGGAGACCGATTCATGAATTTTTCTAATTGAAAAACTTCATGAGATTTTAAACAATTCATAATTTTAAAGTCAGTAAGACTCTGAAGAATATCATGGACCAGCCCTGACTGGTGTGGCTCAGTAGGTTGGGCATCATTCCAGGAAGCAAAAGGTCACTGGTTTGATTCCTGGTCAGGGCACATGTCTGGGCTGCAAATTCCATCCAAAGTCAGGACATGGACAAGAGGCAACGTATCGATGTATCTCTCTCACATCAATGTTTGTCTCCCTCTCTTTCTCCATCCCTTCCCCTCTCTCAAAAGAAAAAAATAAATAAAATCTTCTTAAAAAGAATATCATGGGCCATAATATAAATTAATATTTTTTAAGCAATGGTATACTTATGGTACACACAATGCATGATGCCAAGCAAAACACAATATGTATAAAGGGGTTTGGCTATATATGAAAATGAGATGATTTAATAGATTTTGCAACAGTTGTAATGCATACCATTCTCTATGACAAAAAAAGAAATGTGACCATGTTTTGCTAAATGATAGTCTTAAAACAATTTGTGGGTTTTATTGGGATACTCTGTGTTGTTTTGTGAAATCATGCAGATTTGAAAAGTTTTGTATTCAGAGCAACCTCAGCAAAATGGCAGACTAGGAAGCTGCAAGCTCTCATTCCCCCGCAGTAAATAAAAAAAAGTAGAAACTATCTGAACAAATTTTATAGGAGGTCAAGGGGAAAAATATCAAAGGCTTAAAGCAACCAAGCAACCAAGGAATGGTCTAAGCAAGAATAAGCCATTTTTAGATTGCCTCAGGAATTCATTGGAACCTCTGTGAACACATAAGCTCAAGATGAGCCAAACAAATAAAGTCTTCAGTGAGGCTCCATAACACAGAATAGTATTTGAAAATTTTGTTTAAAAAAGTCTCCAATGACTTTCAACAATCAAATTTTTAAAAAGCATCACCTAGAAGAATGAGAATAACTTCCAGAGTTAATGCATTCTAATAATAAAATACCCAATTTTCGACAGCCAAAAGCAAATCACAAAACATAGAAAACAGTAAACCATGGCTCATTTGAAAGAACAAAATAAATTGACAGAGAGCATCTACAATGGAACCCAGACATCAGACTTACTAGACAAAGACTATAAAACAACTATGTTAAATATATTCATAGAGGTAAGGGAAAACATGTACAAAGAGACAAAGTAGAATGTTACGTATTTATAAGAGGGTAAATTCACCAAGAATATTATTATTATTATAATCATGTGTAACAAGCACCAGAGTTCCAGAATATATGAAGAAAATATTGAGAACACTGAAGAGAAGTATAATTTTATATATAAAAATAGTTGAGTACTTCAACATACCACTAAAAATATTTGATATGAGACAGAAGATCAATAAGATAATAGGACTTGAACCAATTGGACCTAACAGAGATACAAAGAACTCTCTACCCAACAAGAGAAGAATACACCTGTGATTGAAAAATAAAAATTTTAAAATACATACTAGTTTTTGTTTAAAACTAGGGGGAAGGTGGTAATGGGAGGGAAGTGGGGAGGGATGGGTGGGTGGGCTGGAATGGGAGTAAAAGGGAGAAAACTGTACTTGAACAATGATTAATATAAAATAAAAAAATAAAATAAAATACATATTAGTTTTTGTTTTGTGTGTGTTTACTTTTTCTGTCTTTCCTTTACATATATCTGTGTTTGTGATCTGTATTATTTTCCTTCTTTCTAAACATTTTTTGCAAGACAGGTTAACAGGCAAAAATTTTTCTCAATTTTTGTTTGTCTGAGAAAGTACTTATTTCTTCTTCACTTTTGAAGGATAATTATATGGGATAAAGACTTCCAGGTTGGTGGTATTTTTTTTCTGTCAACACTTTATATTTCACTTCACTCTTTCTAAGGAGAATTCAAATATAAATCCTATCTTTGTTCCTCTATAAATAAGGTGTTATCTCTTCTTGAATTCTTTCAGGATTTTTTTCTTGATCTTTTATTTGGTGCTTAACATTTTTTTCTTGATCATTATTGTTTCAAATATTTTTTCTGTTTCTTTCTTCTCCTTCTAATATTACCAATACATATGTATCACATCTTTTGTAGTAGTCCCACAGTCCTTGGATATTCTGTACTGTTTTAAGTATTTGTTCTCTTTGCTTTTTAGCTTTGGGGAATTCTAGTGATATATCCCCTAGCTCAAAGATTCTTCCTCAGCATGCCCAGTCTACCAATAAGCCCATCAATGGCATTATTCATCTGTGTCATAGTGTTTTCACCTCTAGCGTTCCTCTTTTTATTCTTTTAGAGGCTTTCCATGTCACTGCTCACCTGCCATCTGTTCTTGTATGATGACTACTTACCCATTAGAGCCCTTAGCATATTAATCATAGCTACTTTCAACTTCAAGTCTGATCATTCCAACATTCCTCCCTGGTTTTGATGATTGCTTCAAAATTGTTTTGTTTTCCCCTTTTGGTATGCCTTGTAATTGTTTCTTGATTCTTGGACATAAAGTGTGGTAAGGTGTAGGTAACCATTGTATAGTCCTATGATTAGGTCTCAGTCTTTTAGGGAGCCTAAACCTCTGGACTGTGAAATTCACAGTGTTTCTCATGTTTTTTTTTTCTTCCATTCTCCCTTAAGTTAAAGATGGCTAGAGTGGACTAAAGTGGGTATTTTCCTTCTCCCACGTGGAAGGCAAGAGATAACTGTATTGAGTATTCCCCCCCAATCACCCCCACCAGTCATTTAGGCTCTGCTAGTACCCAAACAAGTTAGGCACTTGTTAACTACTTAGTTCTGAGGGTAGGTCCTGTGAAGAACAACAGAATTCTCTGGCATACTTCTAAGTTATTCTCCACCCCTTATGACCATGATGGGTTTTTCTCTAATAATAACTATTAAATCCTTGACAAGTTCTTGTAGATAAAACTCATAAAAGTGTGTGACTCCCCTTTAACTGGATCACCTAAAGTTTTTAACTCTGAGAGCTGTCTACAATGAGCCACCAGCAATTATTCAATTATAGTTCAGGTTTTTCTTCCCCAAAACAGGTTTCTGTTTTGGTTTTCACTCATCTGTAATCACCAGGCTGTCTCTCCAATCTTGGGACCTTGGGGTTTGCCCTGTGTTCTCAGCTCTTTTTCAGATCTTAGATATGTTGTTGATTTTTTCAATCTGTTTATCTTTTTACTTGTTAGGATAGAGAGAGGTGACTTCCACACTCCTTACATGTGAAGCTAGAAATCAGAGGGTTTTATCTCCAAAATACATAAAGAACTCACATGACTCCATTCCAGAAAGACAAACAACCCAATAAAAAAGTGGGCAAAAGACTTAAATGGACACTTTTCCAAGGAGGACATACAGAGGATCCAGAGACATATGAAAAGATGCTCAGCTTCACTAGCTATCAGAGAGATGCAAATTAAACCACAATGAGATACCACTTCACACAGTCAGAATGGCCATCATAAACAAATCAACAAACAAGTGTTGGAGAGGATGTAGGGAAAAGGGAAGCCTAGTGCACTGTTGGTGGGAATGCAGACAGGTATGGCCACTGTGGAAAACAGTATGGAATTTCCTCAAACTAAAAATGGAACTGCCTTTTAACCCAGCAATTCCACTGCTAGGGTTATATCCTAAGAACCCTGAAACACCAATTCAAAAGAACCTATGCACCCCAATGTTTATAGCAGCACAAATTACAATAGCCAAGTGCTGGAAGCAACCTAAGTACCCATCAGTAAATGAGTGAATCAAAAAACTATGGTACATTTACACAATGGAATTCTATGCAGCAGAAAGAAAGGAGTTCCTACCCTTTGTGACAGCACAGATGGAACTGGAGAGCATTGTGCTAAGTGATATAAGCCAAGTGGTGAGGGACAAATACCATATGATCTCACCTTTAACTGAACCTAATCAACAAAAGAAACAAGCAAGCAAAATATAACCAGAGACATTGAAATTAAGAACAATCTGACAGTAACCAGAGGGGAAGTGGGAGGGGATAATAGGGGAGAGGGGGAAGGGTATTCAGGAACAACTATAAAGGTCACTCGGACAAAACCAAGGTGGGGGGTGGAAGCAAGGGAGGGAGGTGGGGATGGCTGGGGTTGGGGGGGAGTGGTGAGGGATAAATGCAGACAACTGTACTTGAACAACAATAAAATAATGATAATAATAAAGAAACCAGAAGTCCTAATACACATTCTTTAATGGTGCTCATGGGGCCCTGGCTGGGTAGCTCAGTTGGTTAGAGCATTGTCCTAATATGCTAAGGTTGCAGGTTCAATCTCCAGTCATTAAAGGGTCAACCAATGAATTCATAAATAAGTGGAACAACAAATTGATGTTTTTTCTCTATCTCCCCTCTCCCTGCCCCCTTCCTCTTTCTCTCCAAAATCAATAAATGAATTTTAAAAATAATGCTTATGCAACATTCCCTAGGTTAGAATAAATGTTAGACCATGAAACAATTTTTAATAAGTTCTAAAATACTGAATACAAAATATCTTTGCCAATCACAATGAAGCCAGACTTGAATTAAATAAAACATGAAAATCTACAGATATATGAAAATTATATAAAATAATCTTGAACAACCAGTGATACAAAGAAATCACATGGAAAATTCAAAAGTCCCTTGAGATGATTGAAAACAAAACACAACCTACCAAAATTTTTCAGATGCATCAAAAATGGTGCAAGAGATATATTTGTAGCTGCAAATGCTTACATATAAAGATCTCAAATTAATAACCTAATTTTACAGTCTAAGAGACTAGAAAAAGCAGAGCAAGCTAAATTCAAAGCCAAGAAAAGAAAAAAGTAAAGATTAGAGTGATTAATAAAATACAGAATAGAAAAACAAGAGAGAAAATCAACAAAACCAATAGTTCTTTTAAAGGTCAATAAAATTGACAAGCTTTAGTTGATTAAGAAAAAATGAGAGGATTAAATTAGCAGTATTAGAAATAGAATGGGGACATTATTGATTTTACAGAAATAAAAATGATTATAATGACTTGGTTTGTGGGAAGAAAACAATGTATAGCAAATATGACTAAATGTGGGCAAGGGTAATTCCATGTGGTGATGAATAATTATCTGTTATACTATTTCTATTCTGTTAGGTAGTGTTTTTCAAATTTCTCAAAAGGAAGCTCTTAAATATAGGATATATTATAAATAAAAAATATAATAATATAAACATTCTATGGTAACAAAGTGAAAAGCCTAGATGAAGTGGAAAAATTCCTAAAAACACACAGTCTACCAAAACTGAATTATTTAAAAAATCTGCATGCTTACAACTAGAAAGGACTTTGAATCTGTAATTAAAAAAATCATCCCAATAACAAGTTGTCCAGATAGGGCCAGATAGCTTCAGTAGTACATATATTCTACCAAACATTTAAAAAACAATTAAAACCAACCCTTCTCAAAATCCTTCAAAAATTGATGAGACAATATTTTCTAACTCATTCTATGTGATCAACTTTACTTTGATACTGAAATCAGACAAGGACACCACAAGAAACGAAGACTACAAAGTAATACTTCTTATGAATATTGATGAAAATCCTCAAGAAAATACTAGCCAACAGATTTTAGTAGCATATTAATAGAATTGCATACATCCACTAAGTGGGTTTTATTCCTGAAATGCAAGAATAGTTTAATATATGACAATCAGTACAACACACTTCATTAACAGAATTAAGGAAAAAGTCAATTTTATCATTTCAATTGATATAGAAAAAGCAATTGACAAACTTTAAGATGAAAATCCCAGGTGGGGGCATGCGAGATAAAACCACATATTGATGTCTCTCTCCCTCTCTCTCTCCCCACCCCTCTCTCTAAAAATAAATAACATCCTTTTAAAAAATAGAGGCTCAGTCCCACAAGATTGCCACCCCGCCCTCCACACACACTTCAGATCCCAACTGAAAGCCCAAGTTACCACTTGTGCTTCTGACCAACTGGCTATAGATAAATGGTTCCAATGACCTCTCCTCGGGTTTGATTAATTTGCTAGAACAGCTCATAGGACTAAGGAAAACACTAATTTACATTTACCATTTTATTAAAGGATACAATAAAGAATACAGATAAACAGCCGGATGAAGAGATACATAAAGTGAGGTCTGGGAGAGTCGCAAGCATAAGAGCTCGTGTGCCCATAAAATTGGGATGTTTCACCCTCCTGATGTGGATGGGTACACTATCTGGAAACTCTCCAACTTCCTACTACTGAGAATTTATGGATGCTTCCTCTGTTTCTAGCCCCCTCACCCTCTCTAGAGAATAGGGCTGAAAATTCCACACATTTTTTTTGTCTTTGTGGTGACCAGTTCCCATCTAGGAGCTACCTAGGAGCCCACTTAAAGTCACCTCATTAGAAAAAAAGATGCTCCTAGTGCTCTTATCACTTAAGAAATTCACAAGGATTTTTGAAGCCTTGTATCAGAAACAGAGTGAAAGACAACTATTAAAACAAGATGCTCTGAGTGCTCTTACCACTTAGAAAATTACACGAATTTTAGAAGCTCTGCGCTAGAAACTGGGGACAGATCTGTATATATTATAAATATAATATATATTATAAAATATAAAATATATATTAATGTATAGATACATATATATGTATATATGTCCACATACACATACATATAGGTGTGTGTATATACATAGATATATATACATATTTATTTATGGTTTCACATAAAAGTAAATACCACATGTAAAAGGATGAAGTAGAAGTATTACCTTACACAAATTAATTCAAAATGCATTAAAATCATAAATGTTTTGTCTTTTTTTATGTTTTATTGATTATGCTATTACAGTTATCCCATTTCCCCCCTTTTACTTCCTTCTGCCCTGCACACCCCTCCCACCTGAATTCCTCCCCCCTTTAGTTCATGTCCATGGGTCATATGTATAAGTTTTTTGGCTTCTATATTTCCTACACTATTTTTAACCTCCCCCTGCCTATCTTCTACCTACCATTTATGCTATTTATTCTCTGTACCTTTTCCCCCCTCTCCCCACCTACTCCTCCATTAGTAACCCTGCATGTTATCTCCATTTCTGTGATTCTGTTCCTGTTCTAGTTGTTTGCTTTGTTTTTTGTTTTAGGTTTGGTTGTTATAACTGTGAGTTTGTTGCCATTTTACTGTTCTATTTTTTATCTTATTTTTCTCAGATAAGTCCCTTTAACATTTCATATAATAAGGGGTTCGTGATGATGAAATCCTTTAACTTGACCTTATCTGGGAAGCACTTCATCTGCCCTTCCATTCTAAATGAAAGTTTTGCTGGATAGAGTCATCTTGGATGTAGGTCCTTGCCTTTCATGACTTGGAATACTTCTTTCCAGCCCCTTCTTGCCTGTGAGGTTTCTTTTGAAAAATCAGCTGACAGTCTTATCCACACTCCTTTGTAGGTAACTGTCTCCTTTTCTCTAGCTGCCTTTAAGATTCTCTCCTTTTCTTTAATTTTGGGTAATGTAATTATGATGTGCCTTGATGTGTGCTTCCTTGGTTCCAGCTTCTTTTGGACTCTCTAAGTTTCCTGGACTGCCTGGAAGTCTATTTCCTTTGCCAGATTGGGGAAGTTTTCCTTCATGATTTGTTCAAATAAGCTTTCAATTTCTTGCTCTTCCTCTTCTTGTTCTGGTACTCCTATGATTCGGATGTTGGAACATTTAAAGATGTCCTGGAGGTTCCTAAGACTGTTTTTATTTTTTTGAATTCTTGTTTCTTCATTCTGTTCTGGTTGTATGTTTATTTCTTCCTTCTGGTTCACACTGTTGATTTGTATCCCAGTTTCCTTCCCATCATTATTGGTTCCCTGTACATTTTCCTTTATTTCACTTAGCATGACCTTCATTTTTTCATCTAATTTGTGACCATATTCAACCAATTCTGTGAGCATCCTGATTACTAGTGTTTTGAACTGCGCATCTGATAGGCTGGCTACCTCTTCATTGCTTGGTTGTATTTTTTCTGGAGCTTTGATCTGTTCTTTCATTTGAGCCATTTTTTTTTTGTCTTGGCGTGCCTATTATGTAGTAAGGTAGTAAGGGGTGGAGCCTTAGGTGTTCACCAGGGCAGGATAACCCACATCGCTGTATTGTGATGTTGTATGTGGGGGAGGAGTTCTAGAGGGGACAATGCTGCTTGCTCCGTTCTCTGCCAGTTTTCAGTCACTTCCCCTGCTACCCACAATCAAATTGGTCCCTTCTGGTACTGATTCCTGAGTGGGTGGCTTGTGTACATTTTAGGACCCTGTTGGTCTCTCCAATGAACTCTGCTGTGAAGCTGGGAGTTTCTCCCACTGCTGCCTCAACCACCACAGGTGTTTTCAATCAGAAATTTGAGGCTTTATTTCCGTGCTGGAGCCCTGGGCTGCGCAGTCTGTCTTGTTCCCCGGTTGTTCCTCCCGGTTTATCTGCACATGAATATGGGACTGCCCAGTCTGCAATTTGCCACCTTGCTGGGTTTGCCAGCCTTGCTGTGAGTCCTCTCCACTCCTCCTACCAGTCTGGATGAGTGTTTCTTCTTTTAACTCCTTGGTCGTTGGACCTCCATACAGTTCAATTTTCTGGCAGTTCTGGTTGTTTTTTTGTTTTTAAATTTGTTGTTGTCTTTCTTCTGGTTGTGCGAGGAGGCACAGTGTGTCTACCTACACCTCCATCTTGGCCAAAAGTAAAATAATAAACTTAAGTGCTAAAAAATTAAAACACTTCAAAGATAAGATATGGGATAATCTTCACAATATTCTTCATGATATTGGATTTGGTGATGACTGCTTGACTATGACACAAAAAGACAAAAATAGATAAATTAGACCACACCTAAGTCAAAACTTTTGTGCAACAAAAGACTACAAAGATTAAAGACAATCTCCAGAATGGGAGAAAATATTTGCAAATCATACATCTGATTGGGGATTTATACCCAGAATATATAACGACTCCTATAACTCTACAAGAAAAAACAAACAATGCACTTCAAAAATGAGAATAGATACACATTTCTCCAAAGGAAGATTTACCAATGCCCAATAAGCACATGAAAAGATGTTCAACATCACTAGCTGTTATAGCCTGAGTATTTGTGACTCCCCAAATTCATACGCTGTAGTTCTAACCCCCCAGTATGGCTGTATTTGCAGATGGGCCCTCTAAGAAAGTAATTAAGGTTAAATAAAGTCATAAGGGTAAGATGCTGATGTAATAGGATTAGTGTCCTTATAAGAAGAGACACCCAGATGCTCACTCTCATTCTCTCTCTCTTTTCCCCCTCTCCTCTCTCTCCCTTTCTCCCCCACCTCCACGAACCCACTCCTCATGCACACTTACTCACCCAGGACAGGTCATGTAAGGACACAATGACAAGGCAGTCATCTCCAAGCCAGGAAGATAGCTCTCATCAGAAACAAAATCAGCAGAAATCTTGATCTTAGACTTCTTACCTCTATAAGTACAAGAAAAATAATTTCTATTGTTCAAACCACCAAGTTTGTAGTATTTTGTTATAGCAGCCTGAACAAACTAACAAAGATTTTGGTACTGAGAAGTGGGACGTTACTGTAGCAAATACATAAAAATGTGCAAATGGCTTTGGAATTGAATGACAGGTAGAAGCCAAAAGAGTTTCCAGACATGTGCTTTACAAAAAATCTAAACTGTCTTGAAGGAACTATTGGTGAAACTATGGAAGTTGAAAGTGAAGTTGTATAAATGTACCATAATTTTTTGATCCACTCAATTACTGATGGGCACTTAGGTTGCTTCCAGCACTTGGCTATTATAAATTGTGCTGCTATTAACATTGGGGTGCACAGGTTCTTTCGAATTGGTGTTTCAGAGTTTTTTAGGGTATAATCCCAGCAGTGGAATTGCCAGGTGAAAAGGCAGTTCCATTTTTAGTTTTTTGAGGAAATTCCTTACTGTTTTCCACAGTGGCTACACCAGTCTGCATTCCTACCAACACTGTACTAGGCTTCTGTTTTCTCCACAACCTCATCAGCGCTTGTTTATTGATTTGTTTATGATGGTCATTCTGACTGGTATGAAGTGGTATTTCACTGTGCTTTTAATTTGCATCTCTCTGATGGCTAGTGATGCTGAACATCCTTTCATATGTCTCTGGGCCCTCTGTATGTCCTCCTTGGAACACTACACCACAGAAAGAAAGAAGGAGCTCCCACCCTTCGTGACAGCATGGGTGGAACTGGAGAGCATTATGGTAAATGAAATAAGCCAGGTGGTGGAAGACAAATACTATATGATCTCACCTATAAGTAGAAATTAAGCAACAAAACAAACAAGCAAGCAAAATATAACCAGAGACTTCGAAATAAACAACAAACTGGCAGCAGCCAGAGGGGAGAGGGGAGGGGTAAAATGAGGGAAAGAAGGGGAAAGGTCATCAAGGAAGATATAAAAAGGACCCATAGACAAAGCCAAAGAGGGATAGGATTGAAGGTCAGAGATGGGGGTCGGTGTGACCAGGGAGAGTGGGGTGGGGAATGGAGACAACTGTACTTGAACAATAAAAATATTTCAAAAAGTGAGGATGTAGAGAAAAGGGAACCCTCATGAACTGTTGGTGGGATTGTAAATTGGAGCAGCCACTATGGAAAACAGCATGAAGTTTCCTAAAAAAATTAAAATAGAATTACCATATGACCCAGCAATTTTACTTCTGGGTATTTATCTGAAGAAATCCAAAACACTAATTCAAAAAAATATATATGTACTGTGGGGGATCCTCAGCTATCAGAGTTTCTCCTGGTTGAGATGAAAAGAAAGGAGTCATCCCGGACACAATTTGTTGTTCTGGTGATAAAGGGAGTGGCAATTCCCTACAGTGGAGAATGCCCCAAGCCCTTCTCCAAAATGGCTTTTATTAGGATTGGAATTTGCAGGAGTATATAGTATACATGCATAGCTCATCAATCAATGTCAACAATATATCTATAGATAACAATTGAAGGAACACAGAGATCTGCCTCAGGGTCTGTGAGACATGCTGACGCCAGATGGTTGTTAAGGTGTGTTTCATGATGCAAGGAGTTCACTCCTTATGCTTTCAGCTTAATCATTTGGTTTATATCAACAGGGCTATACCAAAGCAAAACAAGTTTCAAAGGGTACAATGTATTTATCAGGCCTGATTTCCCACAGCAACTCTCAGTGTTCGTGTCAAGCCATGCCTGCCACCTACATTTCCTGGCTTTCCAGTGAGACTCACTGGCCTCTTTGAAGGCCTTCTCTCAAGGGGCTACAGTCTCCGAAACCACACAGAGCAGTCCCCAACATCTCCCCCTTTTTTGTTTGTTATGGCAGACATGGTGGTAAGTCGATGAAGCCTGCTACTTGCTTTTTGTGTATACAAT
Organism: Tonatia bakeri; assembly: GCA_004024845.1. Lineage (NCBI taxonomy): Eukaryota > Metazoa > Chordata > Mammalia > Chiroptera > Phyllostomidae > Tonatia > Tonatia bakeri. The sequence goes on from PVIA01003302.1 coordinate 17,500, forward strand.
CCCTGGAAAACAATTTGCATATACATTTCAAGGCACAAAAGACCACAATGATTAGCAGGCATCCCATAGTTCCCATGACCCAGACATGCAAATTTAGTCCTTAAAACCAAGATTTTGTATTGAGCTATTGTAAAATGTCATGCAGGATCTGAAAGACCTCCTGCTCAGTGAGTCATTTAGTGTCCTGGAATTGTTGATGTCGCTCAAGCTGGAGTTGATCAATTTGTCCCTTGAGACTGGAGGAAAAGGCGCCTTGCAAGTGATGTTAGACCTCCTCCCATGAGTGCTGACTGGAGTTCTACTTCAGGGGAGTGACACACAGCTTAGGGAAGCTTGAATCACAAGTGAGTTGTTGGCGAGGGACAAGAGTGTCTTCATCACCTGTACTATTTTTTCCTGGATTGGGGGAGTCCAATGGAATGGAGGTGGGTCATGGGGCAGGGTAGTTTTTTCTATGATATGGCCTCACCCTCTTCACTGGCAGCTCCAAGGGTCCTTCTGAAGAGGAAACACAAAGTATACCCTCTTCCCCAAGTTAGTAAATCAACAGGTTCTTTGTGGTTGGTGAAGTAGGAAAAGCCATACAATGATTTCAAATTTGGGGGTTAACTGTCTAGTTTGAATTGCTTGATTGACAAGAGTTAGCTCAGCTCCTGTGAGCAGGGAGAGACGCCTCTGTGAGGTTAATTGGGGGTCTCCTCTTCTATTGGCTTCAAGCCCTTAACCCTTGGCTGCCTGTTGTGCAACAGGCAGCAGTACAAATGAGGATCCAAGTGAAGAGGCATCGAGAGTCTATGTTTGCTCCAAGCTCTTGGTGCTACTTCAGTTCCTGTCCTACCTTCTCCAAGACCAGGAGATGCAAAGATCCCTTGCCTGGGAACCAAGGGCAATAATATTTTAACTTCTTGTAAAAGATAGATTAAGTACTGGTCCTTGACCTGGCAGCCCACTGCTTTGAGCAGCTGCTGGAGCAATCGAAAGTAAACTTCTTGTCCCTTCAATAGCCCTGTTCCCATTTCTGTTAGATGGCAGAAAGATAGTAGAAAGATCTCTCTCCTCTTAAGAATTAAACCTGAGTGGGGAGTTGAGGGGTTAAACAGTGGCCTATTTCCTGGGAGTGACCTGAGAAGCAGTTTGTTCCATCCCTAGAGTGACCTTTCCCCCTTTGCTCTGCTCATGAATCTGGAGAAAAGAACAGCTGAGGTTATTAGGCTCCAAGTGGCAGGGTAGTCCCCAACATGTACCCCTACATTCACTGCAGCATTATTTACAATAGCCAAGATATGGAAGCAACCTAAGTGTCCATTGATAGACAGATGGATAAAGAAGATGTGGTACAAATATACAATGGTATATTATTCAACCATAAAAGGGAATGAAATCTTACCATTTGCAACAGCATGGATGGACTTAGACTATATTCTGATACGTAAAATAAGTCAGACAGAGAAAGACAAATACCGTATGGTTTCACTATATGAGGAATCTGAAAAAAAAAATGAGCAAAAAAACCAGAAACAAACTAACAGAGAACAAATTCACGGTCACCAGATGGAAAGGGGGATGGAAGATGGGTAAGAAAAGTGAAGGGATTGAGGCTTCTGACCAAGATGGAGGCATAGGTAGATATACTCCACTTCCTCACACAACCAAAAAGACAATGACCAATTTAGACACAGAAAATAACCAGAACTGCCAGGAAATTGAATTGTATAAAAGTCTGATAATCAAGAAGTTAAAGAAGAAACATTCACGCAGTCTGGTAGGAGGGGCAGAGACTGGCAGCTGGGGCAGAGAGGACATCGCAAGGTGGTCGTGGTAGATGGGGTGGGTGAGGTGGTGCCTGGCAGACTAGGCAGTCCCACATTTGCGTGTGGATAGGCTGGGAAGAACAACTAGTAAGTGAGACAGAACATGCAACCCAGGGTTCCAGTGTGAGCAAATAAAGCCTCAAAACCTCTGGCTGTAAATATCTGTGGGGGTTGTGGTGGCAGGAGAAATTCCTTGTATCACAGGAGAATCCATTGGAGGGGCCCATGGGGTCCAAGAATGTACACAAACCCACCCACCTGGGAATTGGCACCAGAATGGCACAATTCACTTGTGGCTAGCATGGTAAGTGACTGAAAGTGAGGAAAGAGATGAGCAAGGGGCATTGCTCCCTCTCTCACATCTCCCTTACATATAGTGCCACAATGCAGCCAAACAGGCTGTCCTGCCCCGGCTTATACCTAAGGCTCCGCTGCTTACAACATAACAGTTGTGCAGAGACTAAGAAATATGGTCCAAATGAAAGAACATATCAAAACTCCAGAAAAAGAACTAAGCAACAAGGAGACAGACAACTTATCAGATGCAGAGTTCAAAACACAGGTAATCAGGATGCTCACAGAAATGACTGCATATGGCTTCAAAATAAAGGAAGAAATGAGAGCTATCCAAAGTAACATAAAAGAAAATATACAGTGATCCAAAAGTGAAGGGAAGAAAAGTGGGATTCAAATCAATGATTTGGAATGGAAGGAAGAAATAAACATTCAACTGGAACAGAATGAAGAAACAAGAATTAAAAAAAAAATGAGGAGAGGCTGAGGAATCTCTAGGATAACTTCACATGTTCCAACATCCGAATCATATGGGTGCCAGAAGAAGAGGAAGAGCAAAAAGTTGAACACTTATTTGAAAAAATAATTAAGGAAAATATCTCCAATGTGGTGAAGGAACTAGACATTCAAGTCCAAGAAACTCAGAGGGTCCCAAAGAAGTTGGACCCAAGGAGGAACACAGCAAGGCACATCATAATTACATTACCCAAAATTAAAGATAAGAAGATAATCTTAAAAGCAGCTAGAGAAAAGGAGACAGTTACCTACAAAGTAGTATGGATAAGACTGTCAGCTGATGTTTCGAAAGAAACCTCACAGTCAAGAAGGGGCTGAAATAAAGTATTCCAAGTCATGAAAGGTAAGGACCTACATCCTAGATGACTCTATCCAGCAAAGCTTTCATTTAGAATGGAAGGGCAGATGAAGTGCTTCCCAGATAAGGTCAAGTTAAAGGATTTCATCATCACCAACCCCTTATTATATGGAATGTTAAAGGGACTTATCTAAGAAAAAGAAGAAGACCAAAACTATGAACAGTAAAATGACAACAAACTCACAACTATCAACAACTGAACCTAAAAAAACAAAAACTAAGCAAACAACTAGAAGAGGAACAGAACCACAGAAATGGAGATCACATGGAGGGTTATCATCAGGGAAGAGAAGGGAGGGAATGGGTGGAAAGGTACAGGGAATAAGAAGCATATTTGGTAGGCACAAAATAGACAGAGGGAGGTTAAGAATAGTGTAGGAAATGGAGAAGCCAAAGAACTTATATGTACTACCCATGGACATAAACTAAGGGGTGGAATGCTGGAAGGAGGTAGGATACAGTGCAGAGGGGGATAAAGGGGAGAAGAAAAGGGGATAACAGTAGTAGCATAATCAATAAAATATACTTTAAAAATTGAAATGCCAAAAAAGGAAAAGTAAAGGGAGTAAGAAGTAAAAATTGGCATATATAAACAGTCACGGGGATATAAAGTACAACATAGGAAATATAGATAACAGTATTATGATAACTATGTATGGTGTCAAGTGGGTACAAACTTATCTGGGTGGTCACTTTGTAAGTTGTATAAATGTATAACCACTATGGTGTACACCTAAAACTAATATAATATTGTATGTCAACTCTAATTGAAAAAGAAAAAAAAGTGTGACACACGTAAGTTGATGATCAGTCCTGCTACATGGTGGTGAATTCACCTAAAGGATGATGTGAGCAGTGCACCTCTGGCCTACAGAACAAGTAACTGCTGAAACCGGTAGGGTTTTTTCTTTGTTTGTTTGTTTGTTTTTAGTAGCCACACAGGATCTTAAATGAGAACATAATAAAGACCACCATTCTTAACTCCTTGAGGTAAACATTATCTCTGCAACTGGTTTTGTTATTTATTATTTCTGTGTTGGCGGAGGAGGCAGTTTAAGGAACTTTCTCTTGGCCTTTACTGCTTCAATGACCCTTACTCCATTTATCAGGGAACCAATGAGAGCATTCTGCAGGCTGCTAAGTATGTTCATTGATCTTTCAATGAAGAACTAGGAAAAGACAACAGGCATATCTGTCAACCCTTTTCATAGATTATGAGAAAGATTTGTGTCAGCAATGTTTCTTACCTTATGCCCTCCACATTAATCAAGGATTATGATAGCATTTTGTTTCCACTTGTAATCAATGTCAGCTCAGACCCTGTATTTGACAATACTAGTAAGAGCTGAAAACTACCTGTTTCCAAGATCTGAGTATAATTTGAGGAAGGAATAGGGGAATGGGTTTTATAAATACATTCCTTCAAAGTTTTCCCTTGAGGTGACCCTGCTTCCACTTCAGTCAATGGGTCTGGGTCTGAAAACTAACTCAGGTCTGGCCATTGGGTGAGGGATCATGATTTCCCACTGTGGCTACTAACATCATCCCTGAGATCTTTTTGCACACACCAGTCATTTTATACCCTTATTGACTCCCCATCTATCTATGTCCTAGGAATATCATGTTCTATTAGACATCATAGACCCCTGTGGATCAAAGATTACTGGGGTGACATTCCAACCTTATTAATATTACATTAATTATACAGATTTTGCCTTCGGTGATTAAATGTCATCCTATAGTCTCTGCCATTCTGGAATCTTGTCATCTCCAATGAGGCCTAGGAAGACCAATTCTATAGCAGCATCAACTCAGGTCTACAGAAGATAGACACTACTGAGCTGTTTAGAAGTGACAGTGCCCCTTTCACTAGCCCATTCCCTACAGATTTTAGTGAAGGGATGCCCTCAGGACCCTCCTGGGCAACATATCCAGTTGGTGGATGTTTTAGTTTTACACCCTAAATTCATTTTAACATGCTCATGCCTCTCAGTGTTAGGCCTGATTTCCATCACAATCTGCCTTCTTTCAGATGCAGGAAATGAGGGCCTCTTTAAATGGAGGCTTTCTGGGTTTTATAAGATATTCCTACTTGATACCTGGCTGATCTGAGCCATCATACAGGAATTCTATAGCAATTAAAATAGGCATCAATTTCTCAATTATTATACTTATCATTGTTCCAGGACTTTCAAGAACTAGAGCACTTACCTAAGCCATTGCCTTTCCTTCCACCTGAATCCACCACAGGTGAGGGACTTAGTTAATACAATAGCACAGGTATTATCATTACTCCACTTCCTGCCATAAAAGAGTCCTTGTTGTCAAATGGCTATTGAGTGATCAAATGTCAAAGTTCCATTCTTAGAATCCATGTCTTAGGATCACTTCCGGTACCAACTATCTTAGGTAGCTTTTGTCCTGGTGCGAACTCAGAGAAAAAGACTTTAGTTCAAGTAGTTCATTTAAGAGGCGCCTCCAGGAAATACAGGTATATGAGTGGAAAAATAAAAAAGGGAAGGGAAAGAGCCAATACAATGTGTGTTAATGAGAAGGCTACTGCTGTGAGCATCTGGGTCTCATTCATGATGTGGATCTCTTACAAACTGTAAAACTGCCTCAGAATTGTTCAATATTAAGAGGGAGGAACCTGGTTTATCCACAAACTCCTACCTCTCAGTGGTTGCAGGCTGCTGCTAGAAGCACTGATTCCATAGCACTTTCTGACCTTTCATGAACACAGAGCAATCTTCTGGAGTTATTAAAAAAAAAAAAAGCAACATCCCCCAACCCCTGCACAAAAATGCTCTCAATGATAGAATCACACTTAGATGCCTGCATATACTGGTAAAATAAGACAAGAGGCTGGAAATGGAGCATTGATCTCATTTGGGGTACCACCATTATCATACATAACATTTCCTTATGAACTTGATTCTATCTCTGACTTTTCTATACTGCTTCATTGATCATCTTTCATATTATTTATATGCCATGTTGTTTGAGTTACACATGCTTTCTATACACTATGTCTTATTATCAAATAGAGCTATCCTCCCCCTCATTATCTTTGTCAGAAATTTTCTAGCTGGTTTATATTAACTTGCTATATAGACTTTATAATCAAATCACTTAACTCTAAAAAATTATTGTTTTTCTGTTGAGATAATGCTGAATCAATATCTTTGAAAGAACTGGCATCTTTATGGACTCAGGAAATGCTGTCTAAGAATACATGTTTGTCTATTTGAATAAGTCAAAGTATTCTTTTCTTTGGAAATATTCCATGTACATTTGAAAAGAATGTGTATGTTGCTCCTTTGGAATGAAAGGTTCTATATACACCAGTTAAGTCCATTTGATCTAGGACATTGTTCAATGCCACAAAATCTTTGTTAATACTTTGTTTGGAAGATCTACCCATTTTTGACAGTGCGGTATTAAAACCCCCTACTATAACTGTGTTGCTATCAATATCTTTCTTGAAGTCCTCTGAGATATTCCTTATATATTTGGGTGCTCCAATGCTGGGTGCATAATGTTTATGTTTTCTTGATAGATTCTTCCCTTGAGTATTATGAAGTGTCCTCCTGGATCTCTTTTTATGGCCCTTGTTTTGAAGTCTGTTTTGTCTGATATGAGTATTGCTACCCTGGCTTTTCTTTCCTGTCCATTTGCTTACAATATTTTTTTTCCAACCCTTCACTTTCAGTCTGTGTAGGTCTTTTGTTCTGAGGTGGGTCTCTTGTAGGCAGCATTATGTGTGGGTCATGTTTTCTTATCCATTCAGCTACTCTATGTCTTTTGATTGGAGCACTTAATCCATTAACATTTAAGGTTATTACTGATAGATATTCATTCATTTCCCCCCACCTCTTTGTACCTGTGTTTCTCTCTCTCACACTCTTTTCTTTTCTCTTTTTATAGTAGTCCCTTAAGCATATCTTGTAGTGCTGGTTTGGTGCAGGTATATTCTTTCAGCCTTCTTTTGTCTGGGAAACTCCTTATTTCACCTTCCATTTTAATTGAGAGCATTTCTGGGTAGTCTTGGTTGTAGGGCTTTGTTTTTCATTACTTGGAATATCTCTTGCCATTCTCTCCTGGATTGGAGTGTTTCTGTTGAGAAAGCAGCTGCTGGCCTTATTGGAGCCCCTTTGTATGTTACTTCTTGTTTCTCCCTTGCTGCTTTTAAGATTCTCTCTTTGTCTTTAAAACTAAGCATTTTAATTATGAAATATCTTGGAGTAGGCCTCTTTGGGTTCATCTTGATTGGGACTCTCTGTGCTTCCTCAACTTGCATGGTTTTTTCCCTCTCCAGGTTCAGAAAGTTTTCTGTCATTATTTTTTCAAACAGGGTTTCTATCCCTTGTTCCTTTTCTTCTCCTTCTGGTATTCTTATGATTTATATGTTGTTGAATTTCATGTTATCTTGGAGTTCCCTTAAGCTATCTTCATATTTTTTTAGTCTTTTTGTGTGAGCTGCTCTACCTGGGTGTTTCTTTCCACCTTGTCTTCCCGCTCAGTAATTCTGTCTTCTGCTTCATCCAATCTGTTTGTAATTCCTTCTACTGTTTTTTATTTCCAAAATTGTATTTTTAAATTTTTCCTGTTTTTTGTTTATAGTTTCTATTTCATACTGTTTCTTTCTCATACTGTTGTAGTTGTCACTCAGTTCTTTGCAGTTGTCTGTGAGTTCCTTAAGCATCCTTATAACCATTATTTTGAATTCTATGTCTGATAGTTTGCATACCTCAATTGCATTTAGCTCTTTTAGTGGGGAGTCTTCCATTCCTTTTGATTGTAGGTTCTTTTTTTGTCTCTTCATTTTAGGTGACTCTTTTTGTTTGTTTCTGTGCTTCCTGATGCTCCACTTTGCTAGCTGTCTTTGTAGGGTGAACTTCTGTGTTAGGAATTCTATAGGATGCAGTGGTGTGGTCTCTTTTATTTCCTTGTCTGGGTGCTCTAGGTTTGCCCTTTCTTCTGTTTGTGTGGGCTCTCTTATTGTACTTGGGTTTTTACCTGTTGGTGGTTCCTTTGTTGGTGGGTTCTCTCCTCTAGCAGATATATTGCTCTTCACAGCTCCCACCTAATTTTGTTTGTGATGAGTGTTGGGGGGAAGGCAAAATGGATTAAGACAGCTGGAGAGTATTCTATGGGATTTAAAGTACCAACAACTACAGAAGAGATAGGAGATCCTTTGGATAAGTATAGCATTAACTGTGATATTTTACCCAATTAGCTACTTTTTATAAAAGATGAAAAAGAGATAAGACTCTTGTTAGAGGGGAGGATTGTGAGCTGAATCCAAAAAACAGAGCACTTGTGTGAATTTAGATGATGAGATATAATGAGAGTAAAGGATAGAAAGTAGGCGTAGTGTGCAAAAGAACAGAGTTAACCACAACAGTAATAAAGTTCAGGGAGATAGTGAAATGGGTTAAGATCAGGGAGGAATGCTATGTAGTATTTAAAACTGTATGGAACAACAATTATTTACAATAATACTGGAACAACAATAATATGACAAAAATATATGATTTGAATAACATGAATAGAAAGTACATGGCCAAGAGTAATGTGTTATTGGAACATGAGTGAAGTGAGAAAAGGAAAATTAAAATACAATATGAAAGAGAGAATAAGGAAAACCTGTCAAACAATGCAATTAAACGATGAAATAAAATGATGAAAACTAAACAGAAGAGAAATAAAAATACTAATAAAATAGAAAAGTAAACAATGAAATAATAATAATAATAATAATAATAATACAAAAAAATAAAATGCAAGTTCTATAGGATAGCAAAGTGAAATCTGTCTCCATTTCTCTGTTGTTGGGGTTAGCCTTGTGCTCCCTCTTTAGATCTGTCTCTGGACCTTTCACAGCTCCAGGTCTTATTGTCTCACTTAGGGGTCGGGGGGCGGGGGTGTGGAGAAGAGAGGGACAGAAGAAAAAATAAAAGAAAGGGGGAAAAAAAGGGCTCCTGCTGACTTTAAACCCCCAAGCGAGTTCTGCTGGTCTTCCTGAATGCCACAGGCAGAGAGGGGCTGAGCTTTGTCTTTCTCCCTTCCTATGGTTTCGCGAGGATGGGGCCAGGTCTGGGCTGTAATATTCACAGTTGCCCAGCCTCCAGCCCAGGTCCCTCATGAGCTGCTGGGCCCCCACTGTCCAGCTACACCAGGGTGGTGCCTTTAATCCACAAGCTGTGCTGCGGTCTGTGCGGTGCACCTCCTCCTTCTTCTTTGCAAGCCCACCAACAGCGAGAGCCCGCAGCTGGGCAAGTGGCACAAGTCAGCTGCCAGGAGCTGTAGCACAAATCAGCTGCAGGGCAAGCAGTGTGACTCAAGTGAGGGTGAGTGGTGTGAATCAGCCACTCAAGGGGAGGGGTGCAAGCCAGCCACTGGGTGAGAGTTCCTTAAACAGCAGCTGAGAGTCTTTTTTTGAATAAAATCCTCTTAATTAAGCCCACCAATCTTAACAAGCACCTGGCTTTTCACACAGCCCAACTTTCTAACCAGACTTGTGACTATCCAGGTCAGGGTCCCACACGGCCCAACTCTTCTCCCTTCTCCAGGTATCACCCAGCTCCTCAATTTCTCTGGTAATGACCTAGCCTGCGTCCACAGTCCCAGTGGGTGAACACCACCCCTGTGCATCTTCCACTTCATCTTTATTTCCCTCAGCGACTTCAATCTTCCAGGTCCTTTCTGGTGCTGTGCTGCCCTCTCTGCTCTAGTAGGGGAGGGAGCTGGTGCTCTCGCCCTCCTCCAGGGATTCTGTGGCAGGCTCTGGGCCAGGGGCCACAGCAGCCTTGGTCCCCGCACAGGTCCTGGGTACTTTACCATCCCAACACAATCTCCTTACCATCTGTTTTTCAGTGTCCTCTATAATTTTTGGCCTCCAAACTTCATATAAGCTGGGATTCCATTGGCTGTTCACTTTGTTCCTCAGAAGATCAGATGGGTATTCCATCTGGGCTCAGGGGGAAGTGGGCTCCACTCCCATCTACCTTGCTGCTATCTTTCCCCATCGTATAGTTGACAAAATATTTTAGAGCGAGTGGCTTTTAGATGGCATTCATTACTGTTTTCATGGAGAGTCTGTTCACTAGTTTTCAATTAATGGGTGGTATACCCATAATTGTATAATAATAACAGTACTAAAAAACAGTGAAATTAATAGTTTCTATTCACTGATCACTTACTGTATTCTAGTCACAATACTAACTGCTTAATATTATTTCATTTGATCTTCACTGTAATCCTAGATCATAGATATTGTTATTATTCCTATTTTACACAAGAAGAAACTGAGACCAAAAAGCTAATGGTTTTCTCTGGGCTATATAGCTGATAAATAATGAAGCTTAACTTTGCTTTTAATGCTCTACCATCTGAGTCTTACAGGTTTATTACAAAATGACATTGAGGTATACAGCATGGGGCAAAAGTAGGTTTTTATGTACTCACAGTGTGAGTACACAAAACAGTTTATTCTTGTATTATTATTTATTAATTAATGTATTATTTTTCCATATGAACAACTGTAAACCTCCTTTTGCTCCACCCTGAATGCTTACTTCAACAGTGGTAGCATGGGTGGTAAATAATCTTGATTGTCAAAGCTGTAGTCAGCACTTTTGACAGTCAAAGATCAATGGGCCATAGCAAGTCCCCCTCTTACAAAGTCAGAGTTATGATGCTATATTGAATTCAAAGAGCCCAAATGGTAGATTCCCCAAGGTATTCTATCTTGAACTTCCCTTGAGGACCATAAAATTGAAATAGGGTCTCTGGTGGGGAAAAGATGAAGTTGTAAGGCATCTTATGCACTAGGACAGAAGGACCACTTTTCCCTTCAGGTTTATTGAGGTATAATTGACCAGTAAAATTGTGTGTGTGTGTGTGTGTGTGTGTGTGTGTGTGTGTGTAGGCATACCTGATTGATTACCACAATCAAGTTAATTAATATATCCATCACCCCACACAGCTACCTTTGTGTATGTATGTGTGGTGAGAACACTTAAGATCTACTCTGGTAGCAAATTTCAAGTATACCACATGGTACTGTTAACTATAGTCACAATTCTATATATTACACCCCCAGAACTTATTGATACTGTACCTCAAAGTGCACCCTTTGACCAATATCTCTTCATTTATCCCACCCCTCAGTTATGAAAACCACCATTCTACTCTAGGATTTTGTGAGTTTGACTTCTCTCTCTCTTTTTAAGATTTTAATTATAAATAAAAGAGTGAGATCATTGAGTATTCATATTTTTCTATCTGGCTTATTTCACTTAGCATTATGTCCTCCAGGTTCACCCACGTTGTCACAAATTGCAGAAAACAACATACTTAAGAGCAAGAGATAATACATCTGGATCTAATATTGGAATAACAAGGTTTCATCCCCCAATGACAGCATCAGATAAAGCCAATTGCCATGAAAGCATGAAATGTATCAGTAGAGACCATTCTGATTTTATTTTATTTTTTTTGAAGATTTTATTTATTTTTAGAGAGGGGAAGGAAGGGAGAAAGAGAGGAAGAGAAACATCAATGTGTGGTTGCCTCTCATTCACCCCACCCCCCACTGGGGACCTGGCCCACAACCCAGGCATGTGCCCGAGACTAGGAATCAAACCAGTGACCCTTTGATTAACAGGCCAGCCCTCAATCCACTGAGCCACACCAGCCAGGGCAAGACCACTTTAACCTTAAAGAGACTGTCACCACTGTATATAAAAGCTGCATTCGAAAATACAACATATAAACTTTAACCAGTTGTTAGCAGTGGGACAAGATTTTCTTTAGGCAGTCTGAAAAAAAAATAGGCTGCCTTTTGGAAGGAAACATTCTGGATTCCTTTTAAGGACATCAGCAACATTAATGGTAATATCTGAAAGGAAAACAGGTAGCAGAGCTAGCACACCAGTGGGAGCAGTAAGTAATGAGACAACAAATGACAAGTGCAGTGTTACTTTCTGCAAGTGACTGAGTTTAAGTTCCATTATCACTGAAATACATTCTTTCATTGAAAGCCTGCTACCAACTCTTCTAGGTAATAAACATAAAGCACTGAACATGGAGTGGGAGCAGATGACACAGCAAATGCAAAGATCTAAAGCAAAAATACATGTATTTGTTTGAGGAATAGAAAAAAGGCCAGGAAAAGTGCAAAGTCGTGAGTGAAAGGGAAGGGGGTTGTGGTAGTAGGTGAATGAGAAAGCTAGATACAGGCCAGATCATGTGGGACCTTGTGGGCAATATTAAGGACTTTGACATTTATTCTAAGTCACATGGAATTGATTGAAGGATTTTAAGCAGATGATATGATCTAATTTACATTTTTGCAAGATTGCCCCAACTTCTACGGGAAGAATGTATTGAGGGTGGGAGTAGCAATAGGGCAAACTGTTAGGAAGAATAGCAGAAGTCCAGTCAATAAACAGTGGTAATTTGGAAAAGATGGTAGTAACAGAGATTGTCAGATACAGACTATATATTTTTTGTATGTAGAGACAACTAGACTTTCTGATGGGTTGTATGTAGGATGTGAGAGAGAAAGAATATGATCAAGAATGCTTGTGAAGATTTTTATTTGAACTGAGCAAATCAAGTGACCCAAGGAGGAGAAAAGACTAAAGGAGGTATACAAGGTTTGTCCAGAAGGTATCCAGCTATGTAAGATGAAAAATAGAGACATTTATTGTAAACGATATAAGAAACAAGGAACATTATACATAGGACAATGACACCTTAGTCTCCTTCAAAGTAGACAACTTGGGACCTCACGCAGTTCTCCCAATCTCCATCAGCTGCCCTGTTGTAATCTCCCAAATCTCATCAATGTCTGAAATCTCTTCCCTTTCAAAGGTGATTTTAGTTTTGGGAAAAGCCAGAAGTCGCAGGGTGCCAAATCTGGGCTATAGGGGGAACTCAGTCACCTGGGTGATTTGATGTTTTGCCAATGAGTGGGTGCATTGTTGTGATGAAGCTGCCAGTCACCAGTTACCCTTTGCTGTGGTCTTCTGAATCATCTGAATAGTTTCCATGAAGGAATGCTCATGCTTAATGCAAAGTTTGATGCAGATTCATTGCTCTACTTACTCAGCAGCTTTGAATGCAACAGCCACACAGTACACATGCTCACTCAATGACATCTACTGCCTTCATTGACTAGTACAGTGAGGTTACCATGGTTTATGCATGAGCATTCCAGTCCACTCTCCATGGCTGCCATGTTACATCAATGTCGCACAAACCATTCTCATTATATTAACAATGGTTGGACTTTTTATGGACAGACCTTGTAGGTTTGGAGGTGTAGGGATTAGGAATTCTATTTTTATTATGACAATTTAAGGTACCTATTAAATATCCAAATTTTGAGATGACCTGTAGATAGCTGCTTAATGCCAAGATTAATGCCAAGTGAAGAGGTGAAGACTGGACTATTAATGGCATTCATAATCAGGAGACTAAATTAGATTTCTTGTGAAGAGAGTGTATTTATACAAAAGAATGGAGAGTAAGTACCAATCAAAAAGGCTGCTGGAAAATGAGATCACTGTAAATGCCTTGCTGATACTTGCTGTTATCAGTAGTTGAGGTCTGCAGTGCAACTTTCCCCAAGATTTTGGAAATTAAAGAAATAGTCCTGTATCAGGATTAAGTTGTAAAACCAACATGTAATGGGCCAAAGCAGATACGCAGTGTCACTTTAAAGATATACAACAGTTCTAAAATCTGTAAGCCATCACTATAATCTGTGTTATGGGATAAACTGTGTCCCTGAAAAGTTCCTATGTTGAAGCTCTAACCTACAGTATCTCAGAAGGTTAAACATATTTGGAGATAAGGTCTTTACAGAGGTAAGTTATAGTGAGGTCTTTATGATGACCCCTAAATCAATATGACTGGTGTCCTTATAAGAAGGGGAAATTTGGACATATATTTTGCACATATAGAAGGAAGATCATATATACACAGAGGAAGAAGACAGACATCTACAAACCAAGGAGAGAGGCCTGGGAAGACACCAATACTACCAACGCCCTGATCTTCGACTTCTAGTCTCCAGAACTATGAAAAAATATTTTTTTTTTGTTTAAGCCACTCACTCTTTGGGATTTGTTATGGTAGCCCTAACAAACTAATACAATTTGATAAAATGCAATAACACAGCAAGTAAACAAATGTCAATCAGAAAAAGGTTTAGTCACTAAAGGAACATATGAAAAATAAAATATGCAAGTCTGAAACCAAGGAGGTCAGTTACACAGCAGCAAATTGGAACAAATGCCGTATCAAAGAAGAGGGGTTAAGTCCTAAATGTAACATACCCATGAGTTAGTCATCAGAGAGGCTGATACAGCAAAGTACTGAAGTAGGAAGACGTACGAACACAGAGACCAACGGGAAGACAAAGTGAATATATGACATAAAATGTGCAAAACCAGAGCAAGTTGTGAGTAAAAACCTCAAGGTGTGAGAGAAAGCTTTCACTCATCTTATAAATAGTAGGCTGAAATAACCAAGATTCATAGTTTTTATATACCTCAAGGTCAAAAGGCCTTGAACTGAAAGGCGAGCTCAGACAGAAAGTGTCATTTCTTGTGTCAGACTACCTATGGCCTCCCAATATCCATTCTCACCTTTTAAATTATAATAGTAACCCTGATTTTTTTTTATTTGGCACATCTCCATCCCACTAAAATATAACATATCTTAGGCATCCCTCATTGTAAAAAAGGGTTTCTCGATAATGAAAAATAAGAAGTGTATGAAACTTCGAAGAGGTCTCTGTAAAGGTATGAAGTGAACCTTTCTTTGCCTTTTTTTCACTACTTTCTTGGAATGTGAAAATGATAGTTGAAGTTCCAAAATCCATCTTAACCTTTCTGGTCCATGAAGTAAAGGCCATACTCTGGGGTGGGGACTGGAGAGAGGACAGAAAGCTGGAAGGAACCTGGGTCCCAGGGACTGAGAAGCCTTGATAGCAGGCCTAAACTATTGATTTCTAGAGTTATTTAATATGAGATAAACAAACCTCCATCTAAGCCTACTGCACATAGAATTAAGTGTGCTATCTCTGCACTAGTGTTCTTCCATGATCTGTTTCTAGCCTACTCATTCAGGGCCATCACCTACCACTCATTCTGCTTTTTTCACTCAGACTCGCTTGTGTTTGTTATTCCCCAAATACCCCATCACTATCTTGAATCCTAATTTTTCTCATTGTCTTCTCTGAGCAGAAATCCCTATATTCTCCGTTTTCTTTCTTCCTACATATTAAAGTTTCCTCATTGTTAAAAAAAATTTACTCACATTAAGATATAAAGATAATTTACATGTCTAATCTGTCACTCCACTTACTACCAGCATTTCTACTTATTTGGTGACTTTTCCTTTCACCAACTTGTGTTTCTCTTGAAGCTGTGTGCTCTGGTGAAAAGGGCAATCTTCCCAGCTACAGAGTAGTGACTTCCCCATAAGTGGTCCACAAAAAACCTTTTTTCTCCAAATTTCTTCATTGATAACTTTGATTTTCTTTTCCAATTTCTATTTGATCTTTTTTCTCTTGATATTCAAATGTGTCTTATACCTTAGCTTTTCACTTTATGCTGCTTTCATGATCATTTTTTAAAAGATTTTATTTATTTTATTATTTATTTATTTATTTATTTATTTATTTATTTATAGTCAGAGGGGAAGGGAAGGAGAAAGAGAGGGAGAAAAATGTCAGTGTGTTCTTGCCTCTCACACACCTGCCAACTGAGGACCTGGCTGGCAACCCAGGCCTGTGCCCTGACACATCGAATTGAATAGGTGACCCTTTGGTTCGCAGGCTGGCACTCAACCCACTGAGCCACACCAGCCAGGGCACTTTTATGATCATTTTATTCACTCATTCACCCACCTTATGTTAAAGAGGGTTGGAGTAAGGATGATGGGAATCTGATTTTGAGGTTGAGAAGTAATTTTTAAAGTTTCATCTCATCTTATCCTTTCAACAACCTTTTAAAGATCTATCATTATGCCCTTTTAGAAATGGGGGGGGGAGCACAGGAGATAATTATGTTACCTGGTCAAAGCTAGACAACTGGAAGATAAAATCGAAACTTGACGTCATCTCCTGAGTTCCTGTCCACTATCCCACATTAACTTCTCTCAGGATTAGGAAATAAAAGGCCTTCCAAGGGTATCTACCTCTCCCTTGTTCTGTTTGGTGAACGCAGTAGCTTCTGTTTTAATTATTTAATCTTAATCTGAATGACTTAATCAGAACTGCTTCCTTTACAGTCCCCACCCCAATTCCTGTGGTCTAACTCCAGGTTGCTTTCTACATTTAAGCCGCCTTCTTGGTTCTTAGGGCTTGTGAGTTTTTTGACCCTTGAGGGTTTCTTCAAGCACTGTTGGAAATCTGCCTCAAGAGTTAGGAAGGCTGGCCTGAAGTCATAGCTAGTTCACCTACTAACTAGTCTTACCGTAAGGATTTTTGTTTTTTAAAGACTGAATTCTCCCTTTTACTAAAAGGAAGAGACCGTTACCCCTCTTCCCTTTTATTTTTTTTTAACTTCAAAACTGGTGATGCTTTATCTTGTTTTAAATTTAAATTAAAAAATAATTTCTTTCCATTATCGTTTATCCACCCCCCCTACTTTTCTTAAAGAATTTTCTTGAGCAAACCTGTAATCATAAATCCTTCCACTGTCCCTTTTACCTGTATATAGGCGCCATGCTCCAAGCTGTAAGTACCTGCTTGTCACAGAGACAATAGTTCTATTTTTTTACTTTGGATAATGGCAAGTAACTAACACAAACGGCTACCCAAAGGGTGACTTACCAAAGGATGTATAGCAAACGGTGTTTAGCCCTCTGACATGAAAACACGCGCTTGTTCATGGATGGTACGTGCGCGGTTCCTGAGAAGAGCGAGGTTTCCGTCTGACTTTGTAACCGCTTTAGCAGATGGCCTGAGACGCCCAGCCCGGTCTGGTTAATGTTCACTGAATAATGGAGCTCTTCTAGCTCACGCTCGCGCTGTCTCTCTCTCTCTCCTACATTTATAGAGACTTTCTGAAGTGGCAGGATATTTTATTTTTAATTTTTCCTCGGCACTATGAATTTACTTATTTCTCTCACTTTTACTATCTCTTCATCCCCCAACTCCCAAGTAACTTGCTCCTTCCTCACCTCACACTTTCCTTTGAGCGCCGGGCGAGACAACGCAACGTGTCCGCCGCCAGAACCACGATTCCCAGAGTTCCCGGCGCTCCCAGCGCCCTGGGCTTCCTCTTCCGGTCCAGGAGCTGCTGCAACCGAAAGGGTCGTGTTTTGGGTGCTCCGCAGAGATTGACTCACCTTCACCTGTGCCTGCGCTAGTCGACCAGGTGGGGGAACAGACAGGCAGTGAAACATGAACGGAAGAGTGGATTATTTGGTCACTGAGGAAGAGATCAATCTTACCAGAGGACCCTCAGGTATGCGCGGCACAGCTCATCTCCGGGAGTAGGGTACTTGAAATGTAATTGCGGAGCAGACACCTCTTCGGGTGAGCCAGATTCTTCTGGCCTCTGAGCAGGGAGGCCCCAACCTAGTGGTTTCCTGTAACCCTTTTGAGCAGGTAAACGAGTATATTGTCATCCATCGTTAGCCAGACAGACCAGAGCCTGAGAAATCCAATCTCATTTTTTTAGTTGGATTACCACGTGTATTATAGTCAGGACGCGTTTCTTTCTGCTGATGGTACCAGAAAATCGCAGGGGAAAGCCTGCTTTTTAGCCAGCACACCATGAACAACACACCGCTCCTTCCACTGCCTGGTCTGCACCTATTCCTATGAGAGACTGTTTAGTAAAAACGGGAACATAAGCGGTGTAGACTGTAAATGCACAGCAGTTTTCTTCGTGCTAGTATCCCAGCGTCCCTCCCTCCTTTCATTTCGGGGAAATTCATTTAGTGTCAACTAGAATTTAAAAGCAGAAAGAGATCTATTACAGAAGTTCCCATACCTAGTTCTGCCTTAGAATTACCCAGGGTTTTGCTTAAAAACAACAACTAAAAAGTTAATTTTTATGTTCCATCTCTAGGAATGTGGATTCAATGCAAGTGTTTTATTATTTGGGTTTTTTCCTCATTCTCTCTCCTTTTTTAAAACAAAGTGCATGATGTTTCTAGATTGCCAACTATTTTCTTTTTCTTGACACAGATAGTGGTCCCCTGATTCTGCTACTGCCAAATCCTTACCTGCCCCTACAGTCCTCTTAACCTTCATGCTCTTCACTGGCTGAACTGTTACCATTACTACATGCTGCCTGCCTTCGATTTTGTTGCCTTTTACACCTGTCTAGTGTATGGATTCAGAGCTTTAGCTTTGGGATCATGTAGGTCCAAATCTGGCATCTAACTTCCTACTAGCTCTTTAATATTTATTTTTTGACCAACTTTTCTGATGAAAGCCTTAGTTTCTGGTTGGTAAAATGTGCATGATGATAGAATACATTTCATAGGGTTATGAGAATGAAGTGAGTTCAACTATGTAAAACATTTAGAACATTTCTTGACACATGGTAACACTATGTATTTACCATTTCTTTTATTGTGAGTAGATGAATGGCTAGATTAACACAGTAAGTCCCACTAAATACTATTATTCCAAGAGTCTCCAAGAAGTCATCAAATACCATGAGCTCTATCTCTGAAATGTTTCTGTGAACCTTCCTCTCCTTTCTTCTCCCATTACTACTACCTAAAACAGTCCATTGTCTTTTCTCACCTGGAATTTTGCAGTAGCCTGGCCACCACTCACAGATTATTCTCCATAAAATATGGCTTTCAGAATCATTCATACTTTGCCTTCTTTCTTGTTATAAAATATTGGAAGTTGATTTTATTGACATATGAAGCTAACATGGAAAGTTATTATTATTCCAAAATTTGTTTTTCTGTTTTTCATCTTTTGGTACTTGTTTTTCTCCTAGGGCCCATTAAAACAATGGTAGCTCCTTTTCTGATTGCCCTGCAAATATTTAAAGGCATCTAGTTGTCCTGCTTCTGTTTTGTTTCTTTCTTCTATAGCCCCAATATCCCTAGTTATTACATTTGCTCTTTTGTGATGTGGTTTGAGGTTTGATTCTTGTCTCTTAGGAATTGAACATACTTGGACATAGTTCTTTGACTTTGGCATCCAAAAGTATTACCAGGATCTCCTGACTAGAGCAGAGCAGAACTCTGATATTATCTTGGGTGTTGTAGTCACTAAATATTTTTAAAGTTCAGTATAGTATCTCTTTACCTTTTTTGGTTATCTGCCTAACAATGTTGCTTAATGTTTAGCTCACCATTCACTAAAATTTTGTGTTGATGTTGTAGACCTGAAGTTCCTAAAGTTAGCCTTTTTTTTTTTTTTTTAATCATTGGGTTAGGACAAACTTCAAGGGACTATTTGAGGAGAGTAATTATATCTAGCAAATACATTTCACCCAAAAGTGGTTTAATTTCTGTACTGTATGTACATTTATTCCAAGTGAATGGATTTATTCACTGGGTAACTTTTTTAATTTTCCTAAGTATGCTCATGTCTTTCTCATACAAGTTGATAACATAGGAGAGTAGAGCCACACATTTTGGATTGAATTTAGATTAAAACAATCACTTAAAATTTGGTTGGTTCAGTTAACAAGGAAGGGTATTATGTTTCTGTTCATCACCTCCCAGAGCTAGTTGGTATGGGGTACTCCTAAGAAATGTTACAGTCTAATTCAGCTTTTCTTACTGTGTCATCATGAAGGTACACAGGGAAGAAGTCAGGTATCACCACTAGAAACTTCCAGTGATTTTGCCGGTCCCATACAGATCTTTCTTTATATAAAAGAACTGAAGAGCCTCTAGTTCTCAGTATGCATTTCTGTTTGTAGGCTGTATTGCCACTCTTTGTCTTTGTACAACTTCCTATTCAGGGACTTGATAGTTCAATCAGGTAGCTGCAAAAATGTACTTACCTTTGCTTTTTTGTGCCAGGGTTTTGTTAGGGGCAAGAGTCTTGGGTATTTCCAGGGGTTGGGCTCATTTTGCAAGGCAAATGAAATGTTATGTCTAATCTTGCTTACTGTGTAGGAAATAATGAAATCTTAGGAAAATAAAAAAAATGAAGTGAGTATCTAGGGAGGCAAAAAAGAAGTTTAGCATGCATTTTGGCTTCTTTTCTGTACCAACTTCCTCAACTGTGTAAGGAGAGGCTTAGGCCAGATGACTGGAGGTTTCTTCCACTTCCAAGAGTTCAGGATTCTTTGGCCCATTTCACGTGTTATTTTATGATTCCTGCCATCTTGGACTAACAATGGGTGCTGGAAGAATTGTCAGAGGAAGTGGTCACAATCTCATGTGCCTTCAGGGGTGGGAAGAGTTCACCTGTTATGCTTTATGGAACACTATTTATCTCTTTTCTTTCTGTGGGAGTTCAGCTTGATTATAGTCTCTAAGCCTCCCACTTTTTCCTTTATCAAAAATTGAACGTTCTTAATGTTGGAAAGACTCAGTTACTCTAAGAAGTATGACAAAAATCTAATCTAGCTCCCCCCCCCACCACTGTAGCAAGTAGATATTAGCTATAAAGACAACCCTACTTTACATTGGGTATTAGGGTTAGGATTTCTTGTTCAGGCCTGTGGCCTCAATGGGTTTCAGCAAGTTGATCTTGATAAATCTTTAAAAGGGAAGAAAATCACTCTTTTGCTACTTTCTTTAAAGGATTTGCAGAGGATAAATGGGTTGGTATAATGTTTTAATAATGAATAATTAAGCAAGTCTTATCTTTCTGGCAGTGTGCTACTTTATATATGTATTAACTCATTTAATTTTCACAGCAACTGAGTGGTAAGTGGTTAATCCACATTATTAAATGAGGAAATTGTTTCTCAGAGAGATTAAGGATTTCCAAGTTCTATAGCCAGTGAGTTTCAAGAGCCAGGATTTAACCCAAGATCTGTTGATTCTACTGTTTCATATGCTACCTCCCAGTAGAGTAGCCATGTCTGAGGAGTTGTCTATCAGCCTGTCTCCTGACCTTTATTTTGTTATTTCATGCCTTATTCCCAGAAGGATTTGAGGCATCTTGAATGACTTACATAATCAACAGTGGAAAGTTTTTATAGGTTGCTGTTGATAGAGGTGAGGGCATGTCAAGACAAGGACCTAAAAACAAAAAACCTTATTAAGTCCAAACATTTAAGCTGCTACAGATCTGTCATGTGCTTTGTGTTTAACCCTGAGGCTGTTGCTAACAGTTTTCCGATCTATTCCTTCAAGTACCACATAGATCTGAGACTAAAATGCTATATCCTTGCCCTATTTTCTCTTGATTATATGAAACTTAACCCTCATGGAAATTACATTTAATAGAGACATCCTTTTAATAGAGACATGGCATTCTCATGTAAAAAGTTAAATCTCAGTGCAAAGGTGTATGTAGTGGGTGGGCAAAGGAAGTATGTAGGGGAGTGTGTTCATCTGACCCTGTGATGGAAAAGGTCAAAGAATGGACTTGTTGATAAGTACCAGACTCATCAATTACGAGAAGGTAGAATTTATGTTGATTTTATAAACAGGCTTTAGGTTAGTGTGAGGAACAGGGATGGGTATCGCTTGAGCAGTGATAGAGACAAGAAAGTAAATTTAAGCATATTCTGAACTCTGCGAGTAAACCAGCTTGGAAGAGGGGATTTGAAAGAGACATGAAGTTGGTGAGAGGGGTAGAGACTGGATTATGAAAAATTTTCAGTGTTACAGTGGAAACTTAACTTTTCTTTAAGGTTCTTTCTCGATTCCTTCCCTTTCCTATTCAGTGGTTAACACTGAATTCAAGAGTCACTGCCTCCAGGAAGCCTTCCAAACCCAGGCTATATATCCTCTTACTGAGTAGCACACACCTCTTTTTGAGTGCTTATCATGTATTGCCACATCAAGCATTTTGTTTTATCTACTCCCAACAAGGAACAGAAGAAATGGTTATTCAATTTTGCAAATGAGAAAACCTTGACTCTCAATGTCACACAACTCCTTTTTTTTTTTGTATTTAATTTAAATTGTATTTTATTGTTTATGCTATTATAGTTGTCCCAGTTTTTTCCCTTTTGCCTCCCTCCACCAAGACCACCCACTCCCTCAGGCAATCCACACACCATTGTTCATGTCCACTGGTCATGCATGTATATTCTTTGACTACTATATTCCTTGTGCTGTCCGTTACATCTGAATGACTGTTTTGTAACAAGCAATTTGTGCTTCTTAATCCCGTCACCTTTTTCACCTACCCTCCTGACTCCCCCCATCCCATCTGGCAACTATCAAGACATTCTGTTTGTTCTGCTTATTTATTTTTTTATTCAGTTATTGCTAGATATGTATTTCCATTTTATTGTTTATATTTTTGATCTTTTTAAAGTATATTTTATTGATTATGCTATTACAATTGTCCCATTTTTTTCTCCCCTTTTTCCCACTCTGTCGTGCACCTCCCTCCCACTAGCATTCCCTCCCCTCTTAGTTCATGTCCATGGGTCAAACATTTAAGTTCTTTGGCTTCTCCATTTCCTACATTGTTCTTAACCTCCCCCTGTCTGTTTTGCAAGAATGCTTCTTGTTCCCTGTATCTTTTTCCCCATCTCTCCCCTTGCCCTCCCCGATGATAACCCTCTGTGTGATCCTCATTTCTGTGATTCTGTTACTGTTCTAGTTGTTTGCTTAGTTTGTTTTTGTTTTTGTTTCTAGGTTCAGTTGTTGATAGTTGTGAGTTTGTTGTCATTTTACTGTTCATAGTTTTGATTTTCTTTTTCTTAGATCAGTTCCTTTAACATTTCATATAATAAGGGCTTAGTGATGATGAACTCCTTTAACTTGACCTTAGCTGAGAAACACGTTATGTGCCCTTCTATTCTAAATGAAAGCTTTTTTGGATAGAGTAATCTTGGATGTAGTTCCTTGCCTTTCGTGACTTGGAGTACTGAGAAAGCAGCTGACAGTCTTATGGTAACTCCTTTGTAGATCACTGTCTCCTTTTCTCTAGCTGCCTTTAAGAGTCTCTCATTTTCTTTAATCTTGGGTAATTATGATGTGCCTTGATGTGTGCTTCCTTGGGTCCAGCTTCTTTTGGACTCTCTGAGCTTCCTGGACTGTCTGGAAGTCTATTTCCTTTGTCAGACTGGGGAAGTGCTCTTCATTATTTTTTCAAATAAGTTTTTCATTTCCTGCTCTTCCTCTTCTGGCACCCCCATGATGTGGATGTTGGAATGATTCAGGTTGTCCTGGAGGTTCCTAAGCCTCTCCTCATTTTTTTGAATCCTTGTTTCTTCATTCTGTTCAGGTTGAGTGTTTATTTCTTCGTTTTGCTCCAAATCATTGATTTAAGTCCTGGTTTCCTTCCCTTCACTCTTGGTTCCCTGTACATTTTCCTTCATTTCACTTTTCATAGCCTTTACTTTTTCTTTAATTTTGCGACCATACTCAATCATTTCTGTGAGCATCCTGATTACCAGTGTTTTAACTCGACATCAGATAGGTTGGCTATCTCTTCATTGCTTTGTTGTGTTTTTTTCTAGAGCTTTGATCCGTTCTTTCATTTGGGTCATTTATTTTGTCTTTGCATGCCTGTTATATAGTAAGGGGCAGAGCCTTAAGTATTTGCCAGGGCAGGACAGCCCACATCACTGTGTTGTGGCACTGTAAATTGGGGAGGGGTCTGAGAGGGAACAGTGCTGCTTGCTCAGTTCTTGGCTTGTTTTCAGTCACTTCCCCTTCTACCTACAAGCAAATTGGGCCCTACAGGTGCTGATTCCTGGGTGGGTGGGTTTGTGTACATTCTAGGACCCTGCAGGTTTCTCCAACAAACTGTCCTGTGAGGCTGGGAGTTTCTCCCACTGCCACAACAGCTACAGGTTTTTTTCAGTCAGAGGTTTTGAGGCTTTATTTCTCCACGCTGGAACCCTGGGTTGCAAGGTCTGTCTTACTCCCCAGCTGTTCCTCCCAGTTTATCTGCACACAAATGTGGGACTGCCTGCTCTGCCAACTGCTACCTACTCCAGTCCTCCAGCTGCCGCCTTGCGGAGAGTCCTCTCCACCCACCCCGGCTACCTGTCTCTGCCCCTCCTCTCAGTCTGGATGAATGTTTCTTCTTTAACTCCTTGGTTGTTGGACTTCCATACAGTTCAATTTTCTGGCAGTTCTGGTTGTTTTTTGTTTTTAAACTTGTTGTTGTTCTTTGTTTGGTTGTGCAAGTAGGCATGGTGTATCTATCTATGCCTCCACCTTGGCCGGAAGTCTGATCTGTTTTTTCACTTGGGCCATATTACTTTGTCTCTGCACATGTGTTATGTTGTAAGGGGCGGAGCCTTAGGTATTCACCAGGGCGGGGCAACCCACTGCTCTGCATTGCAGTGCTGTATGTCGGGGAGGGGTCAGAGACGGAACAGTGTTGCTTGCTTGGCTCTTGGCTGGCTCTCAGTCCCTTCCTCCATTACCCACAAGCAAATTGGGCCTTTCTGGTGCTGATTCCTGGGTGAGTGGGTTTGTGTATGTTTAGGACTCTGTGGGCCCCTCCAGCGAACTCTCTTGTGAGGCTGTGAGTTTCTCCTGCTGCCACACCCCCACAGGTTTTTACAGCCAGAGGTTTTGAGGCTTTCTTTTCCAGCACTGGATCCTTTGATTGCATGGTCTGTCTTGCTCCCTAGTTGTTCCTCCTGGTTTATCCCCATGCACATGTGGGATAGCCAGCCTGCCTGGTCCTCCTGCTGTGGCCTTGCCACATGTTGTCTCCACCCCAGCTGCTGGTCTCTGCCCCTGTTACCAGTCTATCTACCTATGCCTCCATCTTGGCCGGAATTCTTTTTTTATTTTTAGAGAGGGAAAGGGAGGGAGAAAGAGAGGGAGAGAAACATTGATGTGTGGTTGCCTCTCATATGCCACCTACTGGGGACCTGGCCTGCAACCCAGGCATGTGCCCTAGAATGGGAATCGACTAGCAACCTTTGAATGGCCTGCACTCAGTTCACTGAGCCACACCAGCCCACGGCTGGTCTTCTTAAAGAAAACCTTTTAAACATTTCATATAATACTGTTTTGGTGGTGATAAAGTTTATTTTTTCTTCTCTGGGAAGCTCTTTATCTGTCCTTTGATTCTAAGTGATAGCTTTGCTGGGTAGAGTAGTCTTGGTCCTTGCATTTCATCACTTTGAATATTTCTTGCCAGTACCTTCTAGCCTGCAAAGTTTCTTTTGAGAATTTAGTTGACAATCTTATGAGAGCTCCCTTGTAGCTCTCTAATGGCTTTTTCTCTTGCTGCTTATAAGATTCCCTTTGTCTTTAACCTATAGGATTTTAATTATGGTATGTCTTGGTGTGGGCCTCTTTGGGTTCATTTAGTTTGGGACTTGTATGTCTGTTCCCTTCACTAAGTTAGGGAAGTTTTCTGTCATTATTTTTTCAAATAGGTTTTCAATTTTTTGCTCTCTCTCTTTTTGGCACCCCCATAATGCAAATATTGGTACACTTGAAGTTGTCCCAGAGGCTTTGCACACTATCCTCATTTTTCTGGATTCTGTTTTCTTATTGCTGTCCTGATTGGGTGTCTTTGATTTCCTTATATTCCAAATTGCTGATTTGATTCTCGTCTTTATCTACTCTACTTTGGATTTTCTGTAAATTACTTTTCACCTCAATTAGTGTATTCTTCATGACTGACTGGTTCTTTTTTAAGGTTTCCATGTCCTTTTTTATGCTGTTGAAGTTCTCCCTGAGTTCATCTGCTTTTCTGCTATATTTATTGAACATCCTTATAACAAGTGTGTTGAACTCTGCATTAGTAGTTTGCTTATCTCCATTTTGTTTAGTTCTTATTCTGGAGTTTTGTTCTGTTTTTATTTGTTCTGTTTTTTATTTAGGTCATGTTTCTTTGTCTCTTCATTTTGGCAGCTTCCCTGTGTTTGTATGTATTAGGTGGAGCTGCTATGACTCCCTGGCTTGCTAGAGTGGCTTAATGTAGTAGGTGTTCTGTAGGTTTCAGTAGCACAGCCTCCTCTATCATCTAAGCTGGTGTCTCCAGACATGCCCACTGCGTGTGCAGCCTCCTCTTGTAGATGAGTCTTGATTGCTGTTGGCAGATCAATGGGAGGGATTTTCCTAGGCTGATCAGCTGCAAGGACTGGATGTGACCACTGTGGAGGATCAGCTGTGCGGGGGCTCACTCCACAGGGCAGGCCTGACTGACTTTAGCAGAGTTGTGATACCTGATGAGTCTGCCCATTGAGTGTGTTGCTTATGGAGGTGGTTGGGTGGTGGTGCTCTGACGTGCTCTGTAGTTTTCCACTGAGTGTGCAGTCTCTGGTACCTCCTGGAAGTACAGGCCAAGGTCACCTACCATCTGTGTTCTGTCTGGGGCCACCTGGCATAAGCTACGAAGTGATCTACAGATGGCTGCTGCTAGGGCTTGGCCTGGGACTGCTTAGCGAAAGATATAGGGCTCTCTGAGGCCAGATGGTGCTCATTTGAGAGAATTTAGGAAAATATGAAGCATAAACCAAGATCAGCCACTGGAAAAAGTTTGGATGGGTCCAAAATTGGGTGGGGTAAGAACCTCAGGGAATCACCAGAGTGGGGCAAACTGTGTGAGCCGGATTGATAGAGTCTCATATCTACCTGTCAACTCTGTGGGGCAATGGCTCAGAAAAGGAACAATGGCCTCTGCCAGGACTTCTCTCTGGGAGAGAGCTATACTCCACCATCACCCCACCCCCACCCCAGCTGTTGCCCTGATGTCAGACACTTCAGTTCCTTCTCTTATGCCTTTGGTGCCTTTCAAGGTGCTGCCTCGTGCTGGAGCTGAGAGGGAGTGAATCCAAGTAAATCTGTGTGTAGGCCCTTTAAGAGGAACTGCCTGGGACTCCAGAAGTTTCGTTTTCCATGGCCTCAATCTCTGCTGGTTTTTTATAGCCAAAAGTTATGGGGACTTCTCTTCTGGCACCGGAATCCTGGGCTGGAGGGCCTGGTATGGGGCTAAGACCTCTCGCTTCCAAGATCGCTCTCCTGATTTTTGTCAACCACACATGTATGTGTGTGGGACCAGCCCATTGTGCGAGTCTGCCCCACCTACCAGTCTTGACTTTTGTTCATCTCAATTTTTGGTGGTTCTCAGTAATGGTTGTTCTGTAGTTTAGTTATAATTTTGATGTGATTGTGCAAGGAGGTGAGCCCTGTTTACCTATGCTGCCATCTTGACTGGAAGTTGTCCTACAACTCTTTAGGTGACAGCACTAAGAACTGGATCCAGGTCTGTATGACTTAAAAATCAAGGCTCTGAACTATCATAGAAAGTTTTACTTTCATCCTTTTGCTACTACAGGACTCTGCATATCCCTGTCTTAGTGTTTATTTTTATATTTGCTTCCTTACTTGTGTCGCCTCCATCCTCTACTTTACTCTGAGCTCTTCTCATTCAAAGGATATATATTCCCCTGTTTTCATAACACCTTGCCTGGAATATGACACAAAATGGTCAGCAAATGTTTATGAAATGACTAGGAGTGTTGTTAAGTAAATTGAGCCAGTAACATAGTGTGTTTCAGCTTTCAACAAGTCATAAACAAGATTCTCCATAAACAATTTAAGACTGAAAGAATGAGTTTGGATATAATGTGTTATAATGGATAGGAAATTAATACCAGAAATAAGGAGCTGGAATATATGGGAAACTACGTAGAGAGAAGATTGCTTCAAGGTTCAGTCTTATTAAGATTTTTTTTCAAGAACATCCTTAAGAATAACTATAAAGTGTTCAATATCTAGGACTTACTTTGAAGTAGTAGAAAAGGAAGCTGATAGATTCTCAAGTGTAGAAACACTTTGTAAAGTCATGTAACTAGGCAGCAAAGTAGCTATATTTAAATAAAAGCGGTATTATTGCCATGACTGGTGTGGCTCAGTGGGTTGGGCATGGTCCTGCAAACTGAAAGGTTGCTGGATTGATTCCCTTTCCCAGCACATGCCTGGGTTGTGGGTTCGGTCCGGGTCAGGGTGCATACAAGAGGCAACTGATCAGTGTTTCTCTCACACATGGATATTTCTCTTCTTCTCTTTTTCCCTCTGTTCCTCTCTATCTAAAAATAAATAAATAAAATCTCTAAAAAAATAAAAGCACATTGAGGAAGAAATTTATAGATTATGATTCAGAGCAAACTGTTAGTCTCAGGAGTCTCTGAAAGGAAGGGAAACTGATTATAAAAATATTCATTTAGTGTTTACTATATTATTATTAGAAATCATGGATACTAGAATAAAAAATTTTTAAATGACCCCTATTTTTAAGAATATCGCAGTTAAATAGGAGGATTATTATGATAGGCATGTGTCAAGTAACTTCAAGAGGTAGAATAATGAAAGAGCTGTGGGTCTTAATCAGATATGTTATATTCCTTGATGAGTCAGAGTCAATGAACCATTTCAGGCAAAAGACCCAAGAAAACATTAAATGCCTATAGGAAGTATGTTAGAAACAAATTAGATAATGTTACTCTCTCCTTGTACAAAACTAAGGTCTACTCATATAATGAAATATGCATTGTACAGTTTACCATATGTTGGGCAAGAAGAGGCAGAGTAAGAGAAAGTTGAAAAGAGGGCCATGGCAAGGGTACAGGTTGTAATAGGCAAAAAGGAAGAGACTGAAACATTTCAAAAGCAAGGGAGATGACAGAGACGTGATGTATAATAGTAGAGGCCAGGCGTTTGCATTCAGAGCTTGAACAAGGGCTTAGTCTGGAATGATAGAGTAAGAACGCCCACCTAGAGCCTTGAAAGAGAAGTTCAGGAGAAATGAGAAGAGGCCCAGGTGCACATCCCGGCAGGTGCTGCCTGAAACGTCTTTGCTAGGCTTTATTCTTTGCCCCCCCAGATGCAGCCCTGGAATGGGGAGAAACTGACGGTGGCATAATGTATTTCTTCTATTGTTTCAGCATCTTTCTGTTACTTTGAGGTGAAAAATTTTCTGTTTCTGTTTTAATTTGTCAGTGCGTATTTTTTACTGTCTTTTGGGATAGGTAAAAAAAATGATAAGTGACATTTTGTCTTTGGATTAGAGAGTTTCTCCAGGGAATATATAATAGTTTGGGGTCAAAAGATGCCTAGTCATTTAACCTCTGGACTCACCCATTTGACTCATTGCAATCCACACATATTTACAGTCAAACCTCGGTTCTCCAGCATCTCTCATCTTGAACCAATTCATTGCCTGGCCAAGTTTTTCACTGTCTCAGTTATGGAACAAAACTTCAGTTTCCAACCTGACAACGGTTTCATGCTGGTAACTGTATGATCAGTCACGTGTCTCTCAGTTTTTGAACAAATCGCTTCTCAACCAGCCTTCTGGAACAAATTAATCTTGAGAATTGAGGTTCCATTATATTGAGCAATGACTATAGGGAAAGTTTCTGTGCTAAGCACTGTGGATGCAAAAGAGAATTGAATTTTAATCCAATTGCAATGAGCAGCAGAGCATAGTAAGAGCCAGAATGCCTGAGTTGCTAGCTCTGTGATGTTAGATGTTACTTCACTCGCTTTAAAAATTTATTTTTTAGCTGAAAAAATGAGAGTATTAATAAAACTTATTTTTAGAGTTGGAAAATTAAATGTTTTTTGTTTTGTTTTACAAATATATTTATAGTGTTGACTCTGTACCAGGCACTGTTCTAAGCATTTTACCAAAAGGTAATTAATTTACAGAGCTTAAATGGTACCTATCATTACTCCTGTTGTGTAAAGAATAGACTTTAATGGGGCAAGTGTTGAATTATTTAGGAAAGGTGAGTAACTTTGTCATAGGAATTTTAGGGACTTTGGGCTTCCTTTTCTATATTCCACCCCCCTTTTACACCCTCTTTTTTGGATTATGAAAAAGCCTGCTAGAGTCTCACAGAGACTTCTTTAACCTTGCTAGGTTTCCACAGAAATAGAAATTTCAGGAATTCTTGGCATAGGTGTTATTTTTAATGGCATTAACAGTCACTTGACACCAAGCGAAGTTTGTATATATACTAGGTACAAGGGGGAGGGAGACCCAAAGAATCCTAAAATTTATTTATAAAAAAATGTGTATTTATTTTTGCATGTTTAAACTTCCATTCCCTTAAAAGTACTCTCATTTGATGCAATACACCTATCAAGATGTTTTTTCCACTGCTCAAAAGTTTTGAACTCACTGATTTTAGTGCCTTTTAGTACTTCTGCAATTTTTCATTTCACTTCTGACATCAGCAAATCATTTCCCTTTCAAGACTTTTTTCATCTAGAGAAACAAACAAACAAAAAAAGAGTTGCTCAGGGCAAGATCCAGTGAGTAGGGAGGATGGGGCACAGGGGTCATGCTGTTTTTGGTCAGAAACTTGCTGAACATTCAGTGAGGTGTGGGTAGGTACACTTGTAAATCACCCATCACGAAATGGATAACTGAGTTGAAAGAGTCTTCAGGAAGAAATCACAGAAGGTGAACTCAGCCTCTCACAACCACATCAGCTGGTACACTGATACAGATGGGTTCTTAGAACGCTCACCTAGGGGGAGAAGCCTGTACTGCAAGGGGCCCACCCTCCAGAAGTTAATTACAGTTTTTGAGGGGGTTCCCCCTTGTACTGTCTGGGCACAGGAGTACAAAAATTTAAAAATGAACAAACTTCTACTTGTTCATGGCTGTTTATAGGAGCTTTATTCATAATTGGAACTAATTTCGGTAAAGGATATTTATTTAGCCATTCTAGTAGAAATCCATTTTGTATTCTTGGTATTGGTAATTTATAATTCTATTTTTCTGGATTAGTGTTGCTAACAATTCATCGACTTTATTAATTCTTTCCAAAAACTATATTTTGGTTCTGTTAATTTTTTTTATATTTGTTGATTTCATTCTTATCTTTACTGTTTCATACTTTCTACTCCCCTTGGGTTTAATTTACTTTTCTTTTGCTTCTTAAGATAGACATTTAGATAATTATTATATCTTGTTGTTTCTTTTCTATTAACAGCTGTAAATTTTCCTCTAAACATTGCTTTGACTGCATCCCACGATTTTTAATATATTGTGATTTTGTTGTCATTTAACTAACATCTTTTCTATTTTCCTCTATAATTTTATCTTTAACTAATAGGTTGTTTTCCAAACATTTATGGGCTTTAAATTGTGTCTTTCCCAAACTCACATGTTGAAGTCCTAACCCCTAATGTGTATTTGGAGATAGGACACTTAACAAAAGTAATTCAAGCTCATTGAAGTTATATAAAATTGGGGGTCTGACCCTATAGAATCACTGACCTTATAGCAAGAGACCCACATGCACAAAGAAATCATAAGAGCACACAGCAAGATGGTGGCCTCCTACAAGTCAAGAGAAGAGGGCTCAGGATGAAACTTACCTTTCTGGTACCTTGATTTTGGGCTTCCCAATGCTTCAGAACAGATTTTCTATACTCGGTCTGTGGTATTTTGGTATGGCAGCCCAAGAAGACTAATGTATTCAGTTTTGCTGGTTTCTCTTCAGTTGTATCTTTTGGGATTTATTGAGACTTACTGTATGGACCAGCCCGCAGTCAATCTTTGTGAACATTACCTGTGCACTGGAAAAGAATGTGTATTCTATAGTTGTGTAGTGCGCTGTTCTGTAACAAGTAATTAGGTCAAGTTGGTTCTTAGTGTTGTTCAAGCATTCTGTATTTTTACTGATTTTTCTGTTTACCTGTTCTATCAGTTACTGAGAAAGAAGTATTGAAATCTGCAACTATCATTTTTCATTTGCCCTTTTCTCATTTTAGTTTGCTTCATTGATATTCAAGTTCTGTTATTGAATCCATTCATACTTAGTGTTTTAATGTCTTCTTGATGAATTAAATCCTTTTTTATTAGCAATTGTCTCTTTTTATCCCTTGTAATATTCCTTATTCTGAAGTCTACTTTCTGTTATGTTAATAGGGCCAGTCTAGCTGCTTAGTATATCTGTGCCCATCCTTGTATTTTTAACTTGTATTTATTCATTTATTTATGATTCTGGGTGGTTTTCATTTCTTTTTTATAGTTTGATTATGTTATTACAGTTGTCCCATTTTCCCCCCTTCATTCCCCTCCACCCTGCACACCCTGTTCAACCCACATTCCCCCCACTTTAGTTCATGTCCATGTGTCATACTTATAAGTTCTTTAGCTTATACATTTCCCATATTATTCTTATCCTCCCCCTGTCTATTTTCTCCCTACCATCTATGCTACTTATTCTCTGTACTTTTCCCCCCTCTCTTCTCCCCTTCCCTGTTGCTAACCCTCCATGTGATCTCCATTTCTGTGGTTCTGTTCCTCTTCTAGTTGTTTGCTTAGTTTGTTTTTCTTTTTGTTTTAGGGGTAGTTGTTAATAATTGTGAGTTTGCTGTCATTTTACTGTATGTGTTTTTTATCTTCTTTTTCTTAGATAAGTCGCTTTAACATTTCATATAACAAGGGCTTAGTGATGATGAACTCCTTTAACTTGACCTTAGCTGAGAAGCACTTTATCCGCCTTTCCATTCTAAATGAAAGCTTTGCTGGATAGAGTCATCTTGGATGTAGGTCCTTGCCTTTCATGACTTGGAATACTTCTTTCCAGCCTCTTCTTGCCTGTAAGGTCTCTTTTGAGAAATCAGCTGACAAATCTGATGGGAACTCCTTTGTAGGTAACTGTCTCCTTTTCTCTAGCTGCCTTTAAGATTCTTTCCTTTTCTTTAATCTTGGGTAATGTAATTATGATGTGTCTTGATGTATGCTTCCTTGGGTCCAGCTTCTTTTGGACTCTCTGAGCTTCTTGGACTGCCTGGAATTCTATTTCCTTTGCCAGATTGGAGAAGTTCTCCTTTATTATTTGTTCAAATAACTTTTCCACTTGTTCTTCCTCTTCTCCTTATGGTACCCCTATAATTTGGATGTTGGAAGGTTTAAAGATGTCCTGGAGGTTCCTAAGCCTCTCATTTTTTTTGAATTCTTGTTTCTTCCTTCTTTTCTGTTTGGTTGTTTCTTTCTTTCTTCTGGTCTACTCCATTTATTTGAGTCCCAGTTTCCTTCCCATCACTATTGGTTGCCTGTACATTTTCCTTTATTTCACTTAGCATAGCCTTCTTTGTTCATCTAATATGTGACCAAATTCAACCAATTTTGTGAGCATCTGATTACCAGTGTTTTGAACTGTGCATCTGATAGGTTGCCTAGCTCTTCGTCGCTTAGTTGTATTATTTATGGAGCTTTGATCTGTTCTTTTGTTTGGGCGATTTTTCTTGTCTTGACGCGCCTGTTACATAGTGAGAGGTGGAGCCTTAGGTGTTCACCAGGGCAGGGCAATTAGTCACTGGGTTGTGACGCTGTATGTGGGGTAGGGGTCCAAGAGGGAACAATGGCACTTGCTCTACTCTCTGCCAGATTTCAGTCACTTCCACTGCTTCCCCCAAGCAAACTGGGCCCCTCTGGTGCTGATTCCTGGGTGGGTGGGTTTGTGTATGTTCTAGGACCCGGTGGGTCTCTCCAACAAACTCTCCTGTGAGGCTGGGAGTCTCTCCTGGAACCTTAACCCCCACAGGTGTTTTTAATCAGTGTTTTGAGGCTTTATTTCCCTGCACTGGAACCCTGGGTTGCACGGTCTGTCTCACTCCTCAGTTTTGCCTGGTTTATCTGTGCGTGAATGTGGGACTGCCTGGTCTGCCAGCCACACCCCTCCACAATCTGCTGCCTCTCTGGGTCTGCCTGCTGCTGCCTTGGGTCTCAGGGTCCACCAGCCAGCCGCCTCTTTGCCATGAGTCCTTTCCACCCAGCCACCCATCCTTGCCCCTCCTACCTGATGAATGTTTCTTCTTTAATTCCTTGGTTGTTGGACTTCGATACAGTTCAATTTTCTGTCAGTATTGGTTGTTTTTTCGTTTCTAAATTTTTGTTGTCCTTATTTTGATTGTGAAAGGAGGCAGTGTGTCTACCTATGCCTCCGTCTTGGCCGGAAGGCTTCATTTCTTTATATAGATCAAGTTTCCATTTAATATATTTTTTCTTTTGCCTGAAGAATGTCCTTTAACATTTATCATAGTGTGGATCTGCTGTGCAAGTATGGTTTTGTTTTTCTGAAAAAGTATTTATTTGCCTTTTTCAAGGCTGTATTCATTGGATATGGAATTCCAAGTAAGCTTGTGTTTTTCTTTTATCATTTTAAAGATGATGTTTCATTAACTTATGGCTCACATAGTTTTTGAGAAGTCTATTGTCATTCTTATCTTTACTTCTTGCATGTAATGTCACCTTTTTTCCCCTGATTACTTTTAAGATTTTCTCTTTATACCTGGTTTTGTATAAAGAGAAAAATTGTGATATGCCTTGCTGTTGTTTTCTTTTGTGTTTGTCCCGATCGTAGTTTGTTGTGCTTCTGGGATTTACTTGTTTATGTTTTTCACCAAATGTGAGCCAATTGTTTCTTCAAATATTTTTAATGTTTTCCTTTTTCTTCTCCTTCTGGAACTCAAGTAACATATATATTAAACCACTTGCTACTATTTCGTATGTTTCTGTGGTTTTTAAAAACATTTTTGTTGAATTTATTGGGGTGACATTGTTTAATAAAATTATATAGGTTTCAGGTGTACAATTCAATAATACATGATCTATATTTTGTGTTGTGTGTTCACCACCCCAAGTCAAGTCTCTTTCCATCACCATTTATTGCCCCTTATATCTTCTTCTACCTTCCCTTACCCCACTTTCCCTCTGGAAATCGCCATGCTGTTGTCATTACTGTTGTCTGTGTCTGTGAGGGTTGTTTTTTGGTGTTTTTTTTTTCTTAATCCCTTTATCTTTTTCACCCAGCCCCACAACTACTCTACCCTCCCCTCTGACAGCTGTCAGTCTGTTCTCTATTTATGAGTGTATTTCTATTCCGTTAGTTTACTCTGTTCTTTAGAGTCCACATGTGGATGAAATCATATCATGGTTGTCTTTCACTTAGCACATGTGGTACTAGCTTATTTCACGTAGCATAATACTGTCTGGGTACATCCATGCTGTCACAAAGGTAAGATTTTCTTCTTTTTTACTACTGAGTAGTACTCCATCATGCAAATATACTACAGCTTTTTTAGCTACTCATCTCCTCGTGGGCACTTGGGCTGCTTCCATATCTTGGCTATTGTAAATAATAATGCTACAACGAACATAGGGGTGCATATATTCTTTCAAATTAGTGTCTCAGCTTTCTTTGAATGCATTACCAGAAGTGAATTGCTGGGTCATAAGACAGTTCCATTTTTAATCTTTTTAAGCTCCCAAGGATATGTTTATTGATTTTTTAGGGAGAGGGGAAGGAGGGGGAAGAAGAGAGAGAGAAAGAGATAAACATCAATTGGTTGTCTCCCTTATGCACCCTGACCAGGGATCAAATGACAGCCTAGGTATATGCCCTGACCAGAAATTGAACCTGTAACATTTTAGTGTATGGGATGATGTTCTAAATAGCTCAGCCACCTGGCCAGAGCCATTTTTAATTTTTGGCAGTAACTCCATACTGCTTTCCACAGTAGCTGCACCAATCTGCATTCCCAGAAGTTCATGAGGGTTCCCTTTTCTCCACATCCTCACCTACACATATTTTTGATATATTGATAATGCCATTCTGACAAGTGTGGAGTCATAATCTCATTGTGGTTTTAATTTGCATTTCGCTGATGCTCAGTGTTGTTGAGCACCTTTTCATGTGTTTATTGGCCATCTGTATGTCCTCTGTTCAAGCCCTTTGCTCATTTTTTAATTGGATTGTTTGTGCTTTTTAGTGTTGACTATTATAAGTTCTTTATAAATTTTGGATATTAACCCCTTATTAGATGTATAATTGGTGAATATGTTCTTCCATTCAGTGGGTTGTCTTTTCATTTTGTTGATGGTTTCCTTTGCTGTGCAAAAACTTTTTAGTCTGATGTAGTCCTATTTGTTTATTTTTTTCTTTTGTTTACCTTGCCAAAGGAGATATATCAGAGAAAATACTGCTATGAGAAATGTCCTAGATTTTATTGGATATGTTTTCTTCTAGGATTCTTAAGGTTTTGATTCTAACATTTAAGCCTTTCATCTATTTTGAGTTTATTCTTTTGTATGATGTAAGAAATGAGTCTAGTTCCTCTTTTTTTTTTCCATGTATAGCTCCAGTTTTCCCAATGCCGTGCATTGAATGGACTCTCTTTACCCCATTGTATGTTTTTGCCCTCTTTGTCAAATATTAATGACCATACAGGCATTGGTTTATTTCTGGCCTCTGTAATCTATTCCATTGATCTATATGTCTGTTTTTATCCTAGTACCATGATGTTTTTGATTACTGTGGCCTTGTAATATAGTTAGATATCAGGTAGTGCGATTCCTCCAATTTTGTTCTTTTTTCTCAAGATTGCTGTGGCTATTCAGGGTCTTTTGTGTTTCCATATAAATTTTTGAAACATTTGTTCTAGTTCTTTGAAATATGCCATTGGTACCTTGATAGGAATTGCATTAAATCTATAGATTGCTTTGGGTAGTATGGACATTTTAATGATGTTAATTATTCCTATCCATGAACACAGTATATGTTTCCACTTATTTATATCTTCCTCAGTTACTTTCTTCAGTATCTTATATTTTTTCAAGCACAAGTCTTTTACATCCTTGGTGAAATTTATTCCTAGGGTTTTTTTTTATGCTATTGTAAATAGGATTGTTTTCTTAATTTCCCTTTCTGATAGTTCATTATTGGTACGTAAAAATGCAACTGATTTCTGGATGTTTATTTTGTATACTGCTACTTTACTGAATTCATTTCTGTTATGGTTTCTTAAAGTTCATTGATCTTTTCTTCTGTGGTATTGAGTCTGATATTAATCATATTTGCTTATGTATTTTTCTTTCAGATGGAATTTTTAAATATATGTTTTATTTTTAAAAGATCTTCCATTTTCATATTTAGATCAATATAGCAGAATAGACTCCAGAAATAAACTCATGTATACATGGTCAATTAATTTATGACAGAGGAGTTAAGAATATACAACAGGGAAAGAATACAGTCTCTTCAATAAATGGTGTTGGGAAAACTGGACAGCCACATACAAAAGAATGAAGCTGAACTACTGTCATACAACATGTACAAAATCAACTCAGAATGGTTTAGAGGCTTGGAAAAAAATCTTCCATTTTTCTCCTTTTGTTTGACTTCAGTTTTTTTCACCTAGTTATAATAGCCTTTTAAACATCCTCATCTGCTAGTTTCATTGTCTATTATTTCTGTTTCTATTGAGTTTTTCTTTTGATTATGGGTCATGTTTTCTTGCTTTTAGCATACTGATAATTAAAAAAATTTTAATATATATATATATTTATTGATTCTAGAGAGAAAGGGGGAGGGAGAGAGAGAAACATTGATGTGAGAGAAACATGCTCTGGTTGTCTTCCTCACACTCCCCAACTGGGGACCAAACCCACAACTTGGGTATGTGTCCTGACCTGGAATCAAACCCCTGACATCTTGGTACACATAATAATGCTCCAACCAACTGAGCCACACGGGGCTGGGCAGCATGTTAATAATTTTTAATTGGATTGTGGTTGTTGTGAATATTACAGGATTGAGTGTCTGCATTTTGTTTTCATACATTAATATTGTTAATGTTACATCCTTGCACTTTGTTTTGGCAAGCAGTTTAGTAATTGCATGAGTTTGATCTCTTTAAGGCCCCTTTGTAAGCTATTCTAGAGCAGTTCTAAAGTCACGTTCACTTCAGGGACAGTTGAACCCTGTACGTGAGGTATGTTCTAAGAGGATCTCTGTTGAATTTCCGAGTGAATCATTGAGGATTTTCATTCTGGCTAGTCAGAACTTGAAGCTTACTCGCCTTGTGTGACCTCTGAGAACTTTTCAACATGCAACTTCTAGTTTTTGTTTGTCCAGCCTGTGGGGTTTCATTCAACATATATATGGCCTACTACTTGATAAAGACACATGTAGTTACCTGGAGGTCTTTTTTTTTGCGTATGACTAGCTCCTTTTAAGAACTTTTCCTGTAATTTCTTGTTACAAACTTAAAAAAAAACTTTTTAAAACGTTATTTATTGATTTTAGAGAGAGAGGGTGGGAGAAAGGGAAAGAGAGAGACATCGATTTGTCGTTCCACATTATTAGTGCATTCATTGGTTGCTTCTTGTATGTTCCCTTAGCAGAGATCAAACCTACAACCTTGGTGTATCAGGATGATGCTCTAACCAACTGAGCTACCCTGCCAAGGCTCAGCCTCTCCAAACTTTGATCCCTTTCTCATCAGCTCAGTGAAGCTGTTAGGCTCTATTAAATATAGGCCCTGCTTCCTGTGGTCGTGATTCAGAAATTGCTTCCATACAGAAAGCTAGGCTGATCATAGAGCTACATGGTTTTAATTCAGCAGCATATTAAGAGAATTATATATCATGACAAAGTGGGATTTGTTCCAAGAATGCAAATAAATTTGAGAAAGTCTAGCAATATAATACAACATATTCATAGAATGAAGAAAAAGCACATGATTATTTCAACAGATACAGGATAAGTATCTGAAGAAATTCAACACCATTTTGTGTTAAAAACACTCAACAAACTAAGAATAGAAGGAAACTTCCTTGACATAATAAAAGCCATATATGAAGAATCCAAAGCTTACATACTCAGTGATATAGTAATGAAAGCTTTTCCTTTAAGATCAGGAATGAACAGGAATGAATGCCTGTTTCATCACTTCTGTTTAAAATGGTACTAGAAGTTCTAGTCAGAACACTTTGTCAAGAAAAAGAAATAAAAGGCATACGAATTGGAAAGGAAGTAGTAAAATTGTCTCTATTTAAATAAGACACAATGTTCTTGTATGGAAAAAACGCTAAAGATTCTATACTAGAAAAAAAAAAAAAGGCCCCATTAAAATTAACAACAAATTCAGCAAAGTTGCAGGATACAAAATTAAAACACAAAATCAGTTATTTCTACACATTAACAGTAAATAATCTGAAAAGGAAATTAAGTAAACAATTTCATTAAAAATAACATCAAAAAGAATAAAATAAAAGTAAATTAACCATAACTTATACTTTGAAAACTGTAAAATTTGAAAGAAATTAAAAACATAAGTAGAAATTCCACATTCATGGATTGTGAGGCTTAATAATGTTAAGGAAGCAGTACTATCCAAAGCAATCTCTAGACTCAATGCAATCTCTACCAAAATATTGTTATCCTTTTTACAGAAACAGAAAACTCCACCCTAAAATTCAAATGAGATCTCAAAGGCCCTCCTAATAGCCAGAGCAATCTTGAAAAGAAAGAACAAATTTGGTGGCTCACAACTTCCTGGTTTCAAAACATACTTCAGAGCTACAGTATTCAAAACAGTGTGTTGCTGACATAAGGACAGATATATAGAACAATGGAATAGAATAGACACCAGAAATCAGCCCTTTCATATGTGGTCCGGTGATTTTTGACAAGGGGAGGGGAAATCTTTTGAACTAATGGTGTTGGGAAAACTGGATATTCACATGCAAAAGAGTGAAGGTGGATCCTTGCCCTATATCATATACAGAAATTAACTAAAAGTCCATCAAAAACCTGAATTTAAG
The DNA here is from genome assembly GCA_004024845.1 of Tonatia bakeri. NCBI lineage: Eukaryota > Metazoa > Chordata > Mammalia > Chiroptera > Phyllostomidae > Tonatia > Tonatia bakeri. The sequence goes on from PVIA01003302.1 coordinate 57,176, forward strand.
AGCTTAAACTACAAAACTCCTAGAAGAAAAGGTAGGGGAAACATTTTCATGACTATGTATTTTGTGATTTTTGGATATGACACCAAATGCACAGGCAACAAAAGAAAAAAATTAAATTGGGTTTTAGCAAAATTAAAAATTTCATGTATCAAAAGACACATAAAGTTTTAGGTAACCCACAGAATGGGAGAAGATGTTTGTATACATGTATCTGATAATAGATTAATATCCAGAATATATAAAGAACTCTACAGCTCAACAACTACAAACCCACTTCAAAATAAGCAAAGGAGGAAAGAAATTTCCTCAAATAAGGTATACAAATGGCCATTAAGTTCATGAAAAGATAAATTCAGCATCACTAGCCTTAGGGAAATGTAAATCAAAACAACAATGAGATACCACTTCATGCCTATTAGAGTAACTATTATTTAAAAAAAAATCCAAAAAACACAACAATGAAAGTAACAAGTGTTGGCAAGGATGCGGAGAAAGTAGAACCCTGGACATTGCTTCTTGGAGTGTAAAGTGCTGCAGCCGCTGTGGAAGACAGTTCCTCAGGAGTGTGGGCAGTTCACTAAAATGTTACATGTAGGGCCCCCATGTGATCCGGCAATTCATTTCTCAGGTGTTTATCCGAAAGAATTGAAAGAAGGGACTTAAGCAGACTTTTGTACACCAGTGTTACTGCAGCGTTATTCGTAACAGCCAGAATGTGGAAACAGTCAAATGTACATTGACAGATGACTGGACGGTCAAAATATGGTATATACACACAGTGGATTATTATTCGTCCTTTAAAAGGAGTGAAATAATTTTGATACATGTTACAACAGCGTGAACCTGGAAGATGTGCAAAGGGAAATAAGCAGGACACAAAGAACAAATATTGTACGATTCCTTGTTATGAGGTGTATAGAATAGGCAAACTCATAGAAACAGGAGGTATGATAGAGGTTCTCAGGGGCTGGAGGAAGGAAGAATGAGGAATTATTCTTTAATGGGTACAGAATTTTTGTTGTTTGGCATGATAAAAAATTCTGGAGATGTTAAATAAATAACATCTTAAAAAAAAAAAAAAAGCCCCGGCGGGTGTAGCTCAGTGGTTGAGTGCCGGCCTGCGAATCAAAGGGCCGCCGGTTCAATTCCCAGTCAGGGCACATGCCTGGGTTGTGGGCCAGGTCCCCAGTAGGGGGTGCGCGAGAGGCAACCACACATTGATGTTTCTCTCCCTCTCTTTCTCTATCTCTTCTCCCTCTCTAAAAAATAAATAAATAAAATCTTAAAAAAAAATTCCGGAGATGTAAATTGGGGGTGGTTGCACAACATTATGAATGTACTTAGTGCCACTGAATTAATGTTACACACTTAAAAATGCTTAAAATGTTAAATGTCACGTTATATATATTTTACTACTAAACAAACAGCAGTTTGTCCAATAGTTTTTGATTTTATGGTATGTGTATTTTATCACAAAATAAATAAATAAATGGTGGTTTGTGTGTTCAGTAGAGTTGGGTTGATGTCTAGGAGAAATTGTAAGGTTATCCTGGGATAGAAAAAGCAGGTAAATAGGGGGGAAATAGGTTGTTTGTCAGTCTGGTGTTCATAACTCAACAAGTGGCTGTTATCATTGGTGTTATTGAAATATTTTGTTTCATTTTAATTATGTTCAGAATTGTTATTTCTATAATAACATTGTTAAACACTGGTCTTGTACCTTATAACTTTTTAGACTTAGTAGATAAGAGTCTGGATGAAATGCAGAGTTTTTCCTTCTCTGGCCTGAAAGTAGGCAACAGGGGGACCCTGACTAAGGTAACAGAACTCCAGAATGACCAATTCTTCTTCTGGAATATATTACCCTTGGAGACTGTTCTATGACAGTTATCCCAACATTTCTTATTCAGAACCAGCCCAAATACTTCTTTTCTAAAGCAGTTATTTATATTTTCTACAAAGATGCAGTATAGCAAAAATGGTTTAAAACTCACACTTTGGAATCAAACATCCCAACTTAGTGTCTTGGCTTTTGGAAGAGTTAACTGACCTTTTGGAAAGTTACCTAATTTCTTGTCTCACATTTTAAATTCATCTTTAAAATGTAATCACTTCATGTGTTTGTTGAGAAAATTAAATAAGATAATATATATAAAGTGCACAGCAGACTACATGGTACATCTCTAATAAATATTAGGTGTTGCTGCTCTCATTACTGCTCTTACTCATAAATAAGCTCAAGGTCCAGACCTGGAAACAGGAAGAATCCATAAGAAGGCATTTTCTTGTTTAACTTTCTAAAACTCTTAAACTAGGCACACTCTTTTTCTCCCAGTCCTCTGGAGAAGGAGGTGTCATTCTTATGCCATCTTTACTTTTTCTGCTTTAGAGACTTCCAAATTCGAGACTAAGCGATCCATTTTAATCTTGCCACGTAAACCAAAATTAATTTTAGACTGTAGTGAAGAGTAAAGAGCATTTATATGAACAAAAGGAGCTACAGCCCAGGATACACAGATTCAGGTAGCAATGTAAATTGTGCTTGGAGAACAAAGAAAGAATTCATAAAGGCAAAAATTACAAAATGGAATTCTTTCATGCAAATGAAGGATTACTGGCTGGGTTAGCAAGGCTTGGTTATTTCCACTATGCCAACAACAGAGGCAAAAACTATAAGAGGTCAAGTCCAATGGGCCTAGCTGAGGTTGGGGAGAAAGGCAAGAGCATGGGCAACGAAAACAAGGGCACCAAGAGCATCAGGTCCTTTGTTCTGAGAATTTGTGTAGTTGGTGGGATGGGGGTGGAGAAGTTACATATTGATTGACAGGGTATGTGACTACCCAAACTTAGGTGTGCGGGGGAGTCTGTTAGTCCAAATTCTTATCTTGCTCCAGACTATTTGTTTATCTTGTTATAAAGCAGGTATGTGACCATAGGCAGTTAATTAAAGTTGAGGCAGTTACAAGAAGTTATTTATGGGCTCTTTCTGTAAGCACTAGGGACTCCCTAGTAAAATAGATAGTAACCAGAGGCAGGCAGTTAACCAAAGTCGTTTTATGGGCTGCTTATGTAGGCACTGTGGACCCCTTCCTCTTCCCCCTTCTAGACCTTGGAATGAGTACACAGTCTCAAAGGCTTCCTTTCCCAGATAGTGGAAATGATACATAGAATTTCAAGGATTGTCCTCCTCCTGTGCTATCCTGGTGTTTTTCTGTGATGTTTGGAACACCTGGCAATATTGTCAGACCACATTCAGGACTGCTGAGTTAGTGGGTGAGATGTCTCCTTCCTCCTCCCTGCCTTAGTTTACTATCTCTCCTACCTAATATATCCTACTCTAATAGTTACCTACTCTAATGTATCTCCACATCTCCTTAAATATGCATATATTTTTGTAAATAGGTAATTGTTTTGTGTGCATGGGCTTTTCATTTACAAGGAGATATTGTACTATTAATATCAACATTACATTTTAAGCTTCCATTACTTTGCATATGATTATTCATTGCTTCTAACGTTTAACTATATTTTAGTGATCTCTTCTCCAAAGGATGGACACCTAAATTGCTGGCAGTTTTCACATGATCACAAAACATACTGTAACTGACATATTCGTACATCATTGTTTATAGATAGGATGATCACATTGGCCCATAATTAGGTGCTTTTAAAATTGAAGGGGAATATTTTTTTTAGATTTTATTTATTTGTAGAGAGAGGGGGAGGGAGAAAAGAGAAGGAGAGAAACAGCAATGTGTGGTTGCCTCTCGCACGCTCCCTGCCCCCCCACGGGGGACCTGGCCCACAACCCAGGCATGTGCCCTGACTTGGAATTGAACTGGCGGCCCTTTTCTTTGCAGTCCGACACTCAGCCCACTGAGCCACACCAGCCAGGGCTGAAGGGGAATATTTTGATAGCAGGCATATATCAAGACTCCTAGACAAACCAGGACGTGTGGTTCACCCTGTTTATAGAAGGTTGTTCTAGTATACAGCTGATAATATGCAGATATGTACTGGGATACTTCTTCCCCTTCTGTTTCCAAGCTGAGGGTTGCAGTTGGTTGGTGCATGTGCTGGACTGATTATTGCTTATTTTAAATACTACTTTTGCTAGAAACTACTCATGAGGGGAAATGTCTGGGTCACAGGTTATAGACATACTTAAAGTTTGAGTTCCAGTTCAGTCTTGTCCTATTAGTAGATGGATGGACTTTTTAATCTCTCTGTCTTCCTTGACTTTTTACATTTGTACTGTGTAGTTAGTTGGTTGTCCTTTTTTCATCAAGCTGTCTGGTTTGGGGCCGTGGTGGGTACTGCTGGTTTATTAACAACTGCTGTCAGTGCGGTTACCCAGTACAGCAGCTATCTAGTATAGAAGGGTTTTTTACATTTGTTAAGATCATTGGACCCTAACAATTACCTTTTGAGATAGAGTGGGCAGCATTTGTAATCCTCGTGTTACAGAAAGTGAAGCTGAGGATCAGAACACTGACTAGTTTTAGTCCACATATCTGTTAAGTTACGGAGTTGAATTTGTGACCAGGTCTTCTGATTTGAATTTGCTTGTGCAAAATCTAAAAGGGACAGGGAAAAGGGTAAATTTATGGTTGTGGTTAAAGCAGGGACTGTCTAGTTTAGCTTTATGTCTTTCTCAGAACATAACACAGTGCCTGCCACATGGTAAAACATCAGTAATCTTTAATGAACAAATGAACTGGGGATCATTTTTAGATTTGAATTGGTACTGCTGCTGCGACTCAGTGCTTTGGTGGCTTCTGTTTACTGCAGCAGTGCTTTGAACTGTAAATGAGTTTTGTTCTGTAAATGTTCTGGCTGAAGAAAGGGGTTTCATATCAGTTCAGGGATTCTCATGTTAAGTAGTGTGACTCATTTACAACTGAAGTGGCAGTAGGTTATAAACATGCCTGTGTAATGTGATTTCTGGAGGGATTAGACTGCACTTGCTTGTTTATAGAAAAATTAAGTAAGATTTCTTCCACACTTCTTTTTTAGGCACTGTTCCATAGGTTTAAAGACCCAGTAGTAAAGTCCCTCCTCTTTCTTACCATTGTACTACATTGCATTTGCCTGCTTATTAACACATGCTTCCTACCCAAGATTTCCAAAGGCAGCTGTAGTGTTTGGTGAGGATGTTGGGTTTCATTGAAAGACTTTTTTCAAATAATTTGTTCCCATATTGGGAGAGGCTGCTGGTTGGCCTCAGTCACCTTGCTCAAACCTGTCACTGTTTTGAGGTCATTTCAAAGCCTTTCATAAGATAGGCTCCACCTACCTTTCCGTCTTATCTCAAATAACTACCCAACATTCCCTTTTTAGTACTTACCACACACTGTAATACAAATTAAGAGTGTTCTAAAAGAAACCATTTAGTAACTTAAATATTTCATGCCCTATACTTCCAGGTAGTTGAAATAGTCATCTTCCAGAACTAGTTCTATCATGTATCTTAAATCCTTCTTTTCATTCTCTAGCTGCAGATATTCTGTGCACAGCTTATGCTGTTTAAATTAAATATTTCCTGCTGTTTCTCTCTTAGCCACGTGTTTCCTTAAATCACAGATTAATTTTGTAGTGCTTATAGTAATGCTATGCACTTTACATGTAAGCTCTCATCCCACCAATGAATAAAAGTTTTAGAAAGCCCACACATGTCTCTTTTAAGTATCTGCTTTTTACTGAAACTAGCAGTAGGCTAATGGCTGTTCCTCCCAATTGTGCTACCACATTTTTGTTTATTAATTGTTTCCGATCTCCTTTCTCTTTGCACCCTGGCTCTGAATTCTACAGTACCTAACATAAAGAAAACCCTGGGGAAGTTCCTTTCTTTTTTTCCCTTTGTATGCGTAGGCAAAGTCCCTTAATAACAGTGGTTTTAGTAAACTGAAATCCTCCCCCCAACTAAGTGGTTGGTCCACGGAAACAGTTCTTTGGTAGTCAGTTTTCTTTCTGTCTTTTAAATTTTATTTTGGTGAGTTAAAAACACTTAAATGACATCTACGCTCTTAACAGATTTTTAAGGGTACAATACACTATTGTTATGTGTGGGCACAATGTTGTACTTCAGATTTCTAGAGCTTAACGGATCTTGTGTAACCGAAATTGTATGCCCATTTAAAGTAGTCACTTCTGGAAGCAAAGAAGAGGTGGTGGTTATGGGGTGGGGAAGAAGGGGAAACGAGGAGCTGCTAATCATGAGTAGTCAGTTTCTACTGCAAATAAGACTTAACAATCGCTTCCCAAGTGTGTGATTGTTTGTCCTTGAGGTGGAGAAGGAAAGAAGAGTGAATTTGACAGTTCACTTTTATCATGAAGCATCAGTTACCACATGTTTCGGACCAGTTACCACGTGATTTTCACACCTAGGTTTTAGAGGAGGAAATAGGAAAAAAAATTGAAGCTAAAAATGTGGTAAAATATTTAATAACATAAATAACATAATATTTCACCAATGTAAATGTAAACAACTCAACAGCAGCACTAACAACCATTATTTCTCCCAAATTTGGGGGGGGGTACATCTTGTAGTCCAAAAATACAATACCTTTCTGTTTCCCAGGTTTCCTGCCAATACATAACACTACTGCCCCCTAACTCAAAATGGAAAAAAATAAATGTGACTCCCAAGACTATTTCTTCCAAAACACCACCATACACAAACTCTCCCAAAGGCTGGGAGAAGTATGGAAGGGAAAGTTTGGTTAGGAATCTCTCTCCCATTAAATTAGGAATAGTTGTTTTTCTAATTAGTTAAAAGCATAGCTTCTTCTCATGAGCACAGCTAACCCTGTTACATTAATAACAGGAAAGTTAAGAACTGGGTCCACTGAATGCCATCAATAATAGATCAGAATCAAATGTGAATGGAGGCACATCTTAACAAGAATCACCATTATTTCACTCAGCATAGATTTTTTTTCATATTTGACAAACTGTGTTGATCACCATGTTTATGTTTTTAGTTCTACCTGATTGGAGTAGGCAGCTCTAGATACTCTTGACCTCTGTTGCTGATACTATTCACTGACTTTGCCCATGAGTATTCACCAGCTATATAATATTCTGACGGATCAACCTCCCCGCTCCACTAGGCCTTTTCTCTTTCTTTCTCTTCTTTTTCTTTATTTTTTATTTTAATTTTTGAAAACATTTTATTTATCTTTAGACAGGTGGGAAGGGAGGGAGAAAGAGAGAAACACTGATGTGTGGTTGCCTCTCGCATGCCCCCACTGGGGACCTGGTCCACAACCCAGGCATGTGCCCTGACTAGGAATCAAACCAGCGACCCTTTGGTTCGCAGGCCGATGCTCAGTCCGCTGAGCCACACCAGCCAGGGCTCTCTTCTTCCTTAATCTTTTTGTTTTTATTCACTTCTGTCTCCTTCACAACTCCTCCATGATTTTCTTAGGGCTGGGCTTCAACATCGTCGGTGGGACAGATCAGCAGTACCTCTCCAACGACAGTGGCATCTACGTCAGCAGCATCAAAGAGAATGGGGCTGCGGCCCTGGATGGGCGGCTCCAAGAGGGTGATAAGATCCTCTCGGTGAGAACTGGCTTCGGCCTCCTCCACTGTCCCTTGCTTCCTAGACCCCACTTCCTACTCCTGGGGAAGATTCCTGCCTGCCTTTTTGGATCAGGAAATGTCCAAATTGTAGAGGCCAACGGGAGGGACCTTGATCAGTCGTCTTTTTCAGCCCTACCATAGAATGTGGATTATATTACCTTGCTTGATAGATAAGGCAAAAGTAAGTCCAGAGTATAAGGTTACTTACCCAAGTTCAAAAAAACATGAAACGGGGAGGGCTAAGGGACTGGTGGGTGGGGTAGGCACTTAAAGTCCACAATTTTTGTTGTTTTTCTGTTATACTTTATCACTTCCTTTTTTGTAGATTTAAACATTAGTATATCTTCTTTTATGCCAAAACTGCTAGAAAGCAAGTAGGAATTAAGTGTTCTTTTTAGACTCAGAGCCCTTTTCTCCCATTATTAAGACAAAACATTGGAATCCAACCTGATTTGGTTGTCTGTCCACTGTGCTTCCACTTCGCTCTGCTGATGTCTCTAATAAGACCCTTACTGAATGGTAACCATTCAGTCCATTATTTTCTGGAAGTCCCTTAATTCAGGGACCAGATCTCTTTTTAACCTTTTACATCCTAGCACGTTGTCCAATGTGTATTTAACAAATGAACCAGGTTAGTAAATTCAGGCAATCTGGCCAGGCTGGCTGATCAGAATATAGAGTGTCATGAATGGTAATATTCCATTTCAGTCCTTCTCACTGACCATTTTGCCTCTTTTCAGTTCATTAAGCTTCTAGACTCTATTCATTAATCTGTTGGGATAGAGGCAATAATAATCTACCCTTTTTTTCTTAAACATTTAAAAAAACAATCCTCTCCCAGGCCCTGGCCAAGGTGGCGTAGTTGATTGGGCCTCGTCTTGCAATGTGAAAGGTCACCAGTTTGATCCTCAATCAGGGCACATGCCTGAGTTGTGGATTTGGTGCCCAGTCAGGGCATGTGTGAGAGGCAATCGATCAATATTTCTCTCTCACATCAATGTTTCTCTCCTTTTCCCCCCTCCCTTCCTCTCTCTTTATAATCAATAAAAGGAAAAAAAAATTTTTTTAATCTCACCAGAGGATATGTTTATTGATTTTAGAGAGAGAGTGAGAGAGAGAGAGAGAAAAAATATCGATGTGAGAGAGACACTTTGGTTGCCTTCCATATGTACCAGTACTGGGATCAAACCCACAACCCAGATATGTGCCTTGACTGGGGATCGAACCTGCAACCTTTTGGTTCATGGGATGATGCTGCAACTATCTGAGCCACCCAGCCAGGGCTGATAATCTATCATTTATCTCAAAGAATAGATGAGAAGTTAAGAAGTAGATTATTTCCCATAGCTCCAAGGAGAAAGATAAAATCTTTCTCTAAAACATGAAATCAACTTAAGCGGTACATTAAGGAAAACTTGAGAGTGGGTTGAAATAAAGGCATAGCATGTAGTTAGAAACTATTCAGGCCAATGTTTTAACACAAGAAGGACTTGAAAAATACAGGGGTTAAGAAGAGAGCCATCTTATTTGAAAAGTTTTGGTTAAAGGTAGATTATTGAAAAATGAGGATAATTAGAAGTTTTTGAGGACTATATGCTAAGTAATATGCAGAGAACTTTAAACTTATTTAATATTGTAGTAACTGTATGAGGTGCGTACAATTATTATGCCTGATTTGTAGCTAAGAAAGCTGAGGCTTGGTAAGGTCAAGCAGCTTGCTCAGGGTCACACAAGTAGTAAGTGGCAGAGGACTAAAATTTTGGTCTGTCTGAATTTGGAACTTGTACACTTAACTAGTATATTATACTGCCTCCTAAAAGTAAATGAAAAGCTAGGATTAGTTATCCTAAACAGAAAGTTGCATGGTGAATTAATAGCAAATTTTATGTATGGTTTTATATAAAAACTGAAATTAGTCTTTTTATAAAGGGTAGAATTAGACAAGGGGAACAAAAGGACGTGGACCTCAACATGAGAGAACTTATTAGACATGAACTGTGATGAAGAGCCTTTTTTGTATGGGCCATCAGTTGCCTCAGAGAGAAAGAAATGATTGGAAGGCCACTCAGGTTTTTATTATAAAAAGGGTAGGAGGTAACTGTCAATGAAGAGAAAAATAGATGTCTAAATAACTCAGCCCATTTGAAAATTTATAGGAAAGAGGGTTTCATTTTATCAAAATATAAGAAATATTACAAAGATCTATATAAGATATTAAATATTACACATATATATTAAACATTACAAAGAATGATTCAAGTGTATGTTCTGTTCAGTTAAGGAAAAGAAATATGAAAGAAGACAGGGGAAATGCAAGCAGATATGGAGAGAGATGAAGACAGAAAAAGATGGAGCTTAAATAGGTGGAGAAGGACAGCACGTCCTCTCCATTCTGTCTGGGCTTACATCCTTTGACTCAAATGTCCCTGCCAGGAGTTTGCTCTGAAATTCTTCTTTCCTCATCCCATTCCTTGAGAAACAGCGACTGCCGTCTCGCTCACCGTCTTGTTCCTTCTCTGTCCTTAGGTGAATGGTTAGCCGTTAGCCATGAAATGGTCACATCTGTGCTTTAGCTCGCTTCACCCCTTTGATGTGCTGAAGTCCTCACTATGGTTGGCTTTGCGGTCTGTCTAAAATGACGTTAATTACTTATTAGCCCATTATCCCATTTATTCTTTATGGGCTTTCCCGTTCTCCTCACACAGGTCCGTGTTGTAAAAACTCTTAACTTTTGCTAGATGATCAAATAAAATATGCCTCTTCCTTAGTACATACCCATCTTGGATAAGTCCAAGAAGTATCATTAAGGGGTCTAGGTTTCTTGTCAGTCATTGACTATTAATGTAATCTTTGCATTTGTCCCTAAATAGCCATATTTTGTCTTAATTTCAAGTTCTGGAAGTGAATAATTGCAAATTTATTGTGCGGTTTTCCGTTTCTCATCAAAAGTGAAATTTAATTTTCACTGTGGATGGTTTAAACAAAAAAGAGAGAAACGTCTTTAACGACTGTAAATGATGTGTAAGGCCCTGTCACGTCTGGCAGCCACGAAACAAAAACAGGTATCAACAGGGGAAGGACAGTCCCGCAGTTGAGATGGGGGCTGGAAATTCCTCACCCGAAGTTCATTGTTTGTGTGTGATGGTAGGGATGGTTCAGTATGTGTATAGGTTATTAGGGAGTCTGGGGAAATTTTCTCTTTGTGAAAAAAAATCAGTAAACTGTCTAGGTTTCTCATGTTCCCCGCGTGTCTGCCTAGGAAGGGAGGTGGGAGTCAGGAATAGTCAGTCCGCAGTGAACTAGATGGTGTTATGAAGTGCTGGGTGCTGTACCCGTTACACTACATAGATGACTGTGTCATAGTGACCAGACCCCTTATACAATAAAAGTGGCACAGATTGGGCCATTAGTCAGCTGCATTTCATGTTCTCTTCAAATACAGTGATTAATGTGGCGAATGAAAGAGTTGAGTAGTCATCAACATTTATCAACTATTGTGCCTGATGGCCTGCAGAGTGCCCATGCCAGATTCTGTGGAGAATTAAAAGAAAATTAAAGACCTGTTTCTGCTCTTAGCTTAGAAATCAATAGGAAAGACCCACCAGAACTCCTCATTATCTAATCAGCTGCTCAGACATTGGAATATATAGAGCCCTTCAGACAAAAGCATCTCTAGGGAAAAGTCTGTCTTCTCATCTCTGTGTCCCTAGCACTCAGGCCTGTAGCTGGCACAGAGTAAGCATCTAGTAAATTAGTTGCTCTGTGAATGAATTATAGTATAACTGATTTTTTGGTTGGGCCTGATTAATTGGAACTGGATAATTTTTTTTCTTCAACTTTGATGAAAAAAGAAATAATACCCCCTCCCCAAAATTGCAGCTCACTTCAGAATCTTGAAAAAAAATTAAAATATCCAGAGTATAATCTAAGGTCAATGCTTATTAAATTGAGCCCATTTTTTCTACATCTTAAACATCTACATTTATATTATTCTATAGAATTCCTGAAACTAACATTATCCTGAAATAATGTTAGATTATCCTGAGGCATTTCAAAATTATTAGTCATCAAAGAAGACTAATTTTAACTCAGTTTACTCATTTCCTAAGGCATTTTTAAAGACTGCTAACAACCATACTTGAGGCAAAAAAAGTTGTATGTTTTCCTATCAGAACACATGTGCCCTGACTGGGAATCGAACCGGTGACCCTTTGGTTCACGTTCTGGCGCTCAGTCCACTGAGCCACACCAACTAGGGCTCAAGTCTTTTAAATTATGACCTGTAATAGGAAATATTTATGTGTACCTGTGTACACACAAATAAACACACATAACTGAAGCAAAGTTTAACAAAATAATACTTATTTCTTCTGTATGTGATGCTTTCTGATATGTTGTGTTTTCTTGTGTAATTTCACTTTTTAAAACTTAATTATTGGTCTTGACCCACTGGATTGCCTTCACTACCTTCTGTAATGGGTCAATAGACACATATTTTAAAAAATCACTACTCCAGCAAATGGAAATTGCTGATGAAATCTGTGGATTCATGGAGTATGTATTAAATAGGGTGAGTAGACCAGGTATGGAAACCATACCCATTTAGAAGACTGTTTCAGGCATCTTAGGTTAGAGCTAACCCAAGCTTCAGAATCACCTGGAGGGCTTGTTAAAGCGTAGAACACTAGAATAGGGCCTGATAGTTTTCACTTTTAACAATTTCCCAGGTTAATGCTAATGCTGCTGGTTCTGGGACCACACTGAGACCCTCTGGTCTATATTAGTAAAGATGGTGATAAAGAAAGTGGATGTCACATATATTTAGGGGTAAAGCCTATAGAACTTGGTAGTTAATATGAGCTGGAATCTGTAAAAATGCTTAAAGGAGATAAATATTAGAAAGCAAATATTTATGGAGTAGAGATGACATTGTCAAAAGAGAAAGAGTCACAATTTGTTTTATGGGGCTGGTTTATGTTGGGCAAAGGATGAGAAATGGTTCTTTAAAACAAGAAACTTCCTGTGCTTTTCTAAAAGACGTCTTGTTTGGGGTTTTGTTTATTTATTTATTCTAAAGCAGTTAGAGTGAAAGTTCTTTTATATTAGAATAACTTCTGGCTTAACTAGGAGGGGCATAATTAGCATAATTAGGCCCTGCCCTATATAGCACCTTCTTTTGCCTAATGTCACCAGCATCTCTCTTCCCTGTTAGCAGCAGGAGGCTCAGGAGGGGACCAAGATTACATACCCACCCAGTCACTGGTGGGCAAAGCTGCTGCTAGAGTACAGGCCTTTCAGCTTGGTGTGATACTGACAATGTGTCAGTCAGGCTTTGTGTAGTTACAGCTTTTGCAGGGTGTACTCTGCAACCAACCCTTGGGAAATCATGTGACACTTATCCTTAAGGGTTATTCAACACACTAATTCAGGTATTATAAGGGTTATAATGATGAATTGAGATACAGCTTCTCCAAATTATTTACAGTAGAATGTAAAATGATAGGATATAAGGCAGATTTTAGTTTGAGCTTTAAGATGGTTACATAGTACAGACAATCAAAGGAATAAATCAGTCACATCTAGAAAGGCCTTGTCAATGAAGTGGCAATTAACTAAATTGCTTTTAAAATGTCAATGCTACTTCAATATATACAAATAAATAAAAACAATACATAAACAAGTTCTGGCCAAGATGGAGGCATAGGTAGAAACCCTGTGCTTCCTTGCACGACCAAAAAGAGGATAACAACCAAGCTAAAATCAGTAAACAACTGGAAGTGCCAGAAAAGCAAACCGCATAGAAGTCCGACAACGAAGGAATTAAAGAAAAAATCAGAACAACCAGACCGGTGAGGCAGCAGACCACGTGGACCAGCCAGCTGAGAACAGCTGTGGCGAGGCGGTGGACCAGACAGACGGGGCTGGCCTGAGGGGAAACTGAGACCCAGTTGGCAGTGGGCTACTGCAGTTGCCAAGGTGGGAGAAACTCCCAGTCGGACATGAGAGTTGTTGGAAGGGGCACTGCACTGTTCCCTCTCTGGCCCCGCCCCGACAGGCAGCAAAGAGGGTTGCCCTGCCCTGGTGAATAAGGCCCTGCCCCCTTACAGCTTATCAGGTATGCCAAGACAAAGAAATGTGGCCCAAATGAAAGAACAGAACAAAACCTCAGAAAGAGAGCTAAGCGAGGAGGAGATCGCCAACCTATCTGGTAATTAAAATGCTCACAGATCTGATTGAACTTGGTCGAAAAATGAAAAAACAAATGAAAGATACCCAAAATGAAATAAAGCAAAATATTCAGGCAACCAACAGTGACAGGAAGGAAACCAGGACTCAAAGCAGCAGTTTGGAACAAAAGGAAGAAGTAAACATCCAACTGGAACAGAATGAAGAATGAACAAAAATTCAAAAAAAATGTAGAGTCTTACCTCTGGGACAACCTGAAACATTCCAATATCCGAATTATAGGGTGCCAGAAGGAGAAGAATAACAACAAGAAATTGAAAACTTATTTGAACACATAATGAAGGAAAACTTCCCCAATCTGGAGAAGGAAATAGACTTCCAGGAAGTCCAGGAAGCCCAGAGAGTCCCAAAGAAGTTGGACCCAAAAAGGAACACACCAAGGCACATCATCTTTACATTACCCAAGATTAAAGAAAAGGAGATAATCTTAAAGGCAGCAAGAGAAAAGGAGACAGTTACCTACAAAGGAGTTCCCATCAGACTGTCAGCTGATTTCTCAAAAGAGACCTTACAGGCAAGAAGGGGCTGGAAGGAAGTATTCCAAGTCATGAAAGGCAAGGACCTACATCCAAGATGACTCTATCCAGCAAAGCTTTCATTTAGAATGGAAGGGCAAATAAAGTGCTTCTCAGCTAAGGTCAAGTTAAGGGAGTTCATCATCACTAAGCCCTCGTTATATGAAATGTTAAAGGGACTCATCTAAGAAAAACAAGATAAAAAATATGAACAGTAAAATGGCAACAAACTTACAACTATCAACAAATGAACCTAAAAGAAAAGAAAAACAACAAAAACTAAGCAAACAACTAGAATAGGAACAGAATTAGAAAAATGGACATCACATGGAGGGATTTCATTGGGGAGTGAGAAGGGAGGAATAAGGGGGAAAGGTACAGGGAAGAGAAGCATAATCAGTAGGCATAAAATAGATGGGCATAAAAATGGTATAGGAAACAGAGGATTCAAACGATCTTATATGTACAACCCATGGACATGAACTAAGAGTGGGGGGGGTTGTGGAGGGTTGGAGGGGCAGGGTGGAAGGGGGATAAAGAGGGAAAAAATTGGGAAAACTGTAATATCATAATCAGTAAAAAATAATTTAAAAAGTTTAAATGGAAAAAACAGTATATAAACACTTCATATTTTCATACAACTAAATTTTTCAATGTGTTACATATTAGTTACAAAGGAAACTGCAAATCAATAAAAATTCAGTTTATAACATTAATGTGATGGATGGTGATATGTTACTGAAATAAAACCTTTGCTTGCAGTATACATTTCTATAGTTTTGTGTTTTAAAGTGAATGTTTGGGGCCCAGCAGCTGGACTTGGAATCCTGGCTTTGCTGCTTCCATTATACATGCCCACGCACAAGTGGCGTAGCCTCTCTAATTTTATCAGTGAAATGGGGGCTCCTCACTTACGGGGTTATTGTGAAGACTGAACAAGTTAGTGCCCGCAAATGAATAGGCAGCTGCAGAGATGGTAATAAATACACAGTGATTCCTACCAATCATCACTGAATACTATGGCAAAGATTATTTTGAACTCAGTATTTCTGCCATTGAATGTCATACAGTTCTCCCACTTGCATTCATATTACTATGAAACTTGGTTCTGATACCGAGCTATGATGCCTTTTTTTATTTGTTAACATGACTGCATCATTAACTTATTTGTATGTCTGAGAGAAAATAAATACTTGTTTCTTTAAATGAGAATTATAGTTATCACATGGGTTAAGTTGGTTAAGTGAGAATTCTCACTACGATCAGCCTCTCATGCCTATACTCTCCCCCAGGAATTAACTAAAAAATTGAGAATGACTCAGTTGAGAAATCTCAAAGTTACTTCCCTGTAGTAAATATCTACCTCCCCCCCCCACCAAAAAAAAAAAAATCAGAATGTGTCTTGGTAGCATGAAATCAAAGTTCATCAATTAGAAAACTCTGTGTTCATTTCTGTACTATGGGTACCAGGACTAATCCTACTTAAGATCAATCTTGGAAGATAAATAGAATTTTCTGAAAGGAAAGGGTATTCAGATGGTGGATATAGCTTAAGCACAGGTATGAAAGTAATAATACATGGGTTTTTTTGGTCCCAGGGTCAACGAGTTATGTGATTTAGCTAGAACATAGGATATATGAAAGGGAGTAATAAGAGACTAAATTGGGAACGTATTGTAGGTTCCAGCTATTTCCTAGAAGACTTTGCATCTCAGAATGAAAAGTCAGTCATGCACTCTTTCCACTCCTCCTACTTCTGTTTTTGTTTTTGAGCCATAATGTGATATACACACTTGTACTTTAGAAAGGTTGATCTGGAGACATAGTACTTGAATAGGGTAAAACGGGCGAGGATGTAGAGGAAGGTAAGGCAGAGAGGTGGTTGCAGTAGTTTGACTAAAAGTATCCACAGCCTAAAGACAGAGAGTAGAAAGAAAATAATAGCATGTGAGGAATGTCATTATGGTAGGCTACAGAATTTGGTAATATATTGTATATGAAGGTTGACAGAGTGCAGAGAGTTTAACAATATTATCAATAAAAAGTTTTGAAAAACCAAAAAAAAATTATCAAAATTTTATTCTGAGGGTTGATAGTGCCAATTAGAAGGAGGTTGGAATAGTCTTGTTTTGTGGGAAGCAATAAAGAGGACTTGGGAGTGTTGGGGGCTAGCAGAATATCCAGGTGTAGGCATCTGGCAGGAAATAGGTAAATCCAGGAGTAGAAGTAGGGATACTGGTTTAGGAGTCTTGCAGATTGTAGTTAAAATTGTGAAAGATCACATGGGAGAAAAGATACGAAGACAAGAGACAACTGACACTGAGAAATACTTACCTTAAGAAGGCAGGAAGAAAGAAGGAATTGGGAAAGGAGTACAAGAACCGAGAGCTAAGTCTTCATAACTGAGACAGGAGAGAACTGCAGAACAGAGGAGGTGGTCTGAAGACTGAAAACGACGCTCGGGATTGGGGACTGGAGTTCCCTGCCGGCTGGTGAAGTCCCAGGCTTATGCCAGTTGGTGACTAAGGTGGAGTAGAGCTAGAAACTTTAATTTGGGAAAGCCAAATGGGTGGTAGACGAATCCACCAAGGATTCTGGCAGGAGGTAGAGTGGGAAGACTCTTATGAACCTCTAGGAGAAGGAACTCGGTGACAATGAAGATGAGGACATTTATAAAATGTGAGCTTCAGCTGAGCAAAGAATAGCTGGTGAGTCAAAGGAGAGGCATAGTGCGGAAGGAGCAGTAAAATGCAGGCACTTTACTCTTCCTTCGGGTATTTGAAAACCCTAACTCTAGCTCCTACACTTACCATACTTTGAGGTAAAAAACCCAATCTTGCTAAGCTTTAGTTTCTTCATATGTGAAAACAAGATAAAAAATAGTTTCTACCTCATAGGATTATTGTGAGAATTAAATTAGATAATTCATAATACATATAGCACAGTCTACCAATTAAATATATGAGATGTTTTTGCTGCTGTTGCTGTTGATGTCATTGACATGCATGAAAGATACATAGACCTTGGTAAAGTGGGCTGTGCTGCATCACTCAGTGCAGTATGGGATAGGTACCGCTTGTGGCTGCTGTCAGTCCTGACACTAAAGAGTATTAATACCAGTAGTCTGTCACATCTCTCACCTCTAAGTGGTGGGACTGGTGTACACTGAAACATTTTTTAGGAGTTTGAGTTTGTATCATCACAGGAACATGTTCTTTAATAAACTTGAGGGAGGTAGGAGCATCAATGGAATCAAGGGAAATTGCTCACAATAGAGCAAGATGAATACAATGGGCTAGTAGATTTGTACCACATCAAAATAAATTGTGGGTGAGTTTCATATAATTACATTTCTAGAGTGGAAGCTGGCACTGCCAGGGATGAGAAAGAACCCTGGAAGACCATGGCAGCTATAGGAAGCCAGGCTGGTGCTCATGGAAGACACACAAATACAGTAAGAATGCCAAGTGAGACAGTGTGTAGGAGCCAAGATGAAAGGGAGATTAGCTTTTTTTTTTTTAACTTAAGTGCTCTTCACATGGCCTGTGGAGCCTCAGTTCTAGAAAAACATAGCTTTGAAAATGAAAAAAGTTACACCAAGTTCTAAGTGACTTTACTCATTCTCCTAACCCTTGGAAGTTGCTCTGTAGGAGTTTGTTTTTTAAATGTTTGGTCCCATGAAAGTACATCTTTGACTTCAGAGAGTTTACATTCTACCTCTTACTACTTTTTCTTGCTGTTTGTGACAGGTAAATGGTCAAGACCTAAAGAACCTGCTGCACCAGGATGCTGTGGATCTCTTCCGGAACGCAGGCTACGCCGTGTCCCTGAGGGTGCAGCACAGGGTAGGTGTCCTGTCTTTTGCAGTCAGCAGCCTGGTACCGGGCTTTTGTGCCATCCTGTGAGTAAACCCTGTGGTGTGGTCTTCAGTGGTGTGTTTGGCTCTTTCCCCTTTCACTCCCACTCTCCTGAGGAGCTTGTCCAGCAGGGGTCTTCTCGCGCTCTGCTTCCCATGAAAGGAAATTCATAACGGCATTCTTGCAACCCGGGTGAAACGTGCCTTACAGATAAAGTTTGACAACCGAATTAAAATAAATGGGGGGAAAAATGCAACCACAGTCATTTTTTTTTTTTTTTTAGTAGGGAAGGAAAAATGTATGTCTGCCATTGAGCATTCTTGTTTATAAAACTCTAAGTACAAAGATGGTGGTGGGCTTTCTCATACCCACTCACTATGTGCTTTTCCCTGTCACCGCCATGAGCCCTCCCATTATCAACGTGGTGGCTGTCCTGACCGAAGCTCTGATGCTCAGAGGAAAGCTCCCGGAAAACACAAGTGAAATGCAGAATCCAGTCAAGGCAGCACCTGTCTCTGTGTCCTCTCCTTACTCCTAGGTCTTTATGATTCGAGTGACGGGGGGAGAAGCCTGCAGACAGGAGTCCTCCCGTAGCAAGGGTTTCGGAAGGCGTCTGCAACATGGCTTCAATGTGTCTTTCAAGTTACTCTCTCTTAAGTCAGTGCTTGGATGTGGCTTCTTTTTACCTGTTTACCTCTGATTCTGTTTACCTCCCTGACGTCAGGCTTCACCTTTGTCTGTGTCTGCTAGTACATGATAAGGAAGGAAGGATATGACCCCATCTTAGGAGGGAGTGGTGCCTTTTGAGAATCAGAAAGGTGTTGGAATAATGGCATTACACCTGTGTGCAGTTTATGCTTGGATAACAGGTAGTTGAAATAACGCTGCTCAGGTCTCCTCTTACTGCACTCTGATGACTGATTATCTTCCTAATAAACATTCTGGGAAGATGGACGTCCCTGCTTTCCTGCCCAGTAGTTTTCAGGATCCCTGTGGGATCGATAGACTTCATCTTGTGTCTCCGTTTTCCTGGTGTGGTGCACATACAGCTTGGTGGAGGCAGTACAGAAGCAGAAAGATGTCATCTGACTTAACTTCAGGGATCCCTTTTGGTCAGTTGCACAGAAAGTTAAATGCCTTCCCGTCAGACGTGTTTTGTTTCCAAAGAATCGGTGACATTGACGTATCGGGTGAGGACAAACAGAGAGGACCCCCACCCCAGCTCTGATAGGTACTGCTTGGGTGTGCAGCGTCGGGTAGTCTGGAGACTTTAGACCCAGGTAATGTGTTAACCTGGACATTTCAGGTGGGGTAAACATACACTGGTCACTAAAGCTAACGTTTTTCTTTCCCTTCTAGTTACAGGTGCAAAATGGGCCAATAGGACATCGAGGTGAAGGGGATCCGAGCGGCATTCCCGTGGCTATGGTGCTGGTGCCACTCTTTGCCCTCAGCATGGTAGCAGCCTGGGCCCTCATGAGATACCGGCAACGACTTTGAAAACCTTGCTTTCTCCCAGTGCTCCCAGTGAAGAGAACATTTCTTCCTTCTCTCATCCTCCTTCCCTGCCGTTCTCCTGTATCCTTCCCTCTCTCTGCATAGCTCACAGGTGATTTAAAGAGACTGCTTCCCAGCCAGAACCTTGCTGTTCAAAATCTGCAAGTCCTAGTGTTCTCATGGCAGAGTAAAGGCATTGTTTGAGGGAAAGCTGAAGAAAAGACTTGCTTAGAACAAATGAGGAGTTCTATATTTTACTAGGACCTCCAATAGAAGTTCAGCTACAGCCCAAAGAGGGGAAGGTGTAGTCTTCCCATCACCACTGGTGATACCTATTGTCTTAGCTGACATGCCTCAAAGACCAGCTCTATGATAGAAGTAGAGGGGATTTTTTTCTTTTTAATGAGAAGATTTTGTGGCCTTTATTTACCTTCTAACTACATACTTGAGTGCCTATATCAAGCAAAATATAATGGGGAGAGCATTTTTACTTAAAAAAAACCCAATATATATATACACACGTATACACATATGCTTAAATTATAGTATAACAGTGATGCCTTACAGAGAGTTAAAGAGGTAGAAAGCTAATGTCCTGGTTTCTAGGTTTCTGATGTAAGGATGCTCTTAGCTGAGGGAGTGAGAGAGTGAGCCGTACAGGATGCCAAACCTGAATCATTACAGAGAGAGAGAGAGAGAGAGAAACCGTAACAACTAATTTAAAATCTTAGAATTCTCATTTCCTCTCATAATAGTTAAGGTGATATGGAGATAAAATGCCATAATCCAGCTTTGCGCAAGTCAATCTGTTCAAAAACTTTGAGACTTAAAGGTAAATCTTAACCAGTCTCTGGTCTACCCTAGTGACTTTTTTGACACCTCACAAGTCCTGTTAAAGGATCAGCTGTAGTGATGGGGCCAGACCAAGCCGTGGAGAAGCTCTGTAGTGAGAAAAGGCAGTGCCTCCAAGGTGGGACCTGACCGTCTCAGGCCATCACCGCCTTTCGGCTCCTAGCGGCAGACAAAATCTGGGTGGGACCTGACCCTCTGGGGCCATCACTGCCTTTCGGCTCCTAGTGGCAGACAGAATCTGGGGGCAGGAGCTGCTCCCTGGCTGGATGGGCATGACGTTGGCTTTGCTTCTGATTCCGTTAAGTTTAGAGGGTTCACATTTAGTTTTTTGTGTTTTTTTTTTTTAAAGGTTACAAACACTAGTTACGACTTTTAATGAATGAACTATTTTCCAGGGAAGGGGAAGAAAAGAGGTCTGTTTGTTCCAGGGAGCAGGGAGGTTTCGCAGGGACTGTGGAGGGAAGGACACAGATGAATGGATGCTGGGAAATACTAAGATTAATAATGAGGTGGCAGCTGCCCTGTTTGGGGGGAATTGAAGGTTGGTTTTAAAGCACTAAAGAAAGCTGAACCAAGGCTAATTTCCTGGCTTTAAGAAAATCATTTCCATCTTCCAAATATGCCGGCTAGACTATAGGCCTTATAATCTTGACAAGAGTACAAGGATCTTCCCTTAGGCAACCGGTTGTGTCTAATTTTAGTACGGATGATCTAGTAAGTGTTTTACAAATGTCGATTGGACATTAGCGTTAAGACACCTCTACAAAGAAGTAAATACACACAGCTTCCATTCTAAAGGGCTTTTTGGTTCCAGTTGGGAAGAGAACACCTATACACATAAAAATGAAATTAGCTGCATAGGCGGGGCAGTGGAAGTAGGTGTCAAATATATATTGCAGGCACCTAAAGGGAGCAGTTACTGAGAATTGAAACACTTGAGAAAGTTCCCTGGAGGAAGGGGACAAGTGAAGGACCCTTGAGTAGCTCACAGTCTAGTTAAGAGAATTCTTAAGTGGATGAGAATTTAAAAGTATGCATCATCAGGTTAAGTAGCAGTTGAAAACAATAATAAAAGAAGTGGTTCTATTCACAACACAATACAGCAAAAAAAAAAAATCTGCAGATAGTCATGACATTTTTCTAAGGTATTTGGAGAAAGAAAGTTGTCACCTAATGACATGAGGTCAGAGTGGAAAGGGAAGGCTTTCAAAAAGGGATAAAAATCCCTTTTTACTGGGATTTTTGCCTCTGGGTCAAATAGTCATAGGGAGAAACTTGCTTTGGACAATACTGATACGACTTACACCTTTAAACCTGCCTGAACTATTCATTGCCTTTGAGACTCACTTGGACAATTGCACTTGTATGTTCCACAGAGAAACACTGACAGTATTCCAGTTGTCACCTCAACCTGCCCCGCTGTGGAGGCACAGCTCCCAGGGCCCTCCCTGTGTCTGGCAGTGTGAGCTGCCATCACACTGGGCCTGCTTGCCGCCTGGGCTCACCTCAGGGTTTGGACAGTAACTCTGGAAAGGACCTGAGACATACATACAAAATGAAACAAAATGGCAAGCAGGAAGGAAAACTATTTTTAGTTTTTTATTTGTTGGTATATGTAAATAAAGAACACGTATCCCACCATTGGTAGAAGTTTTGCTTTGATGATAGGGATTCTGATGTACTTTAAAAATTTAGGGTTTCTCTGGATTTAAATAGCATTTAAAGATCAATATATTAACGTTTTCGGCAGGTATGCTATTATATTTTTATTTCTGATTCTTATCACAGATAAGATTAGAGTCCATTGTGGGTCATTAAAAAAATCCATGCTGTTTATAAATTGAATCTAATATTCCTGCCACTTTTTAGATTGTATCTAATTTTTTCTACCACCTAAATTACTGTGTTCAAAGCTTTAAAAAAAAGAATGTATTGTTAAGACTATGTACTTAAAATACTTCTATATTTTCCTATATTATACTTATAATCCTGCTAAGACATTGTTAGCTTCAGTCATCTGTTTCCTTTTCCTGCCAGGTTTTCAGCTGTGCCCTCGGTGTAATCAGTCACACCATCTAGCCATGTACAATGGAAAAGGGAAATTAGTATTTGTTATTGCATTCTGTGCCAAGTACTGTGCTAAAACCCTGATTGATAATACTATTTGTTCATGCCTCACAGCTCTGAGATCTAAGTATTGTTATAAAGACACTAAAGAAGTGTAAAGTTATTTTTCTAAGGTTGCATAAGTGATAATAATAGAATCAGAATTTAAACCGAGGACTTTAGGTGCTAGCATCAATGATATTCTTCACTGGCAGTGGTTCTTAAAGTGAGGCCTCTGGTTAAAAGCATCAGCATCACTTGGAAACTTGCTAAAAAAAGCAGATGCTTGTGCTTTATCCCAGACCTACTGAATCGGAAATTAAGCAGGTCACCCAGCAATCTGTTTTAATAATCCCTCCAGGTGACTGATTCAGCTAAAGTTTGAGAATCACTTCTTTATGCCAATAACTGTCCCATTTTCTCAGATTAGAATTACCTGGAGAGTTTGTAAAAATCCCGATACCCGGGCTGCACTGAGGCCCAGTCAATAGATTCTCTGGGTGTGAGGGTCAGGCCCCATAAAACAAAGTTCATCAGGTGACTAGTGTGCAGTGGCAGCAAAGAACACTCAATGGCACTTTACCTGGACACCACTGAAGTTACATACAGCATTGCTCCAGCCAAAAATGGGGATTTCACTTGGGCCTTTTTAGAGGCCAACTCTGTGAGCTTCTGCCACAAGTAGGGATGTGGAATAAGAAGTGGAACGTTCTTTGGCTTCTGATTTGCTAAGGACTGATCGATCTCCAGCAAAATGTATTAGTGTTTCAGATTGTGCCTCTGTCAAATTAGATAGAATCAAACTGTGGAATGTTGGAGCAAAAGGAACTAGAAAGATTCATCCCAGAATCTTTTTGTAAATGAGGAAGTCAAGGCTCCGAGGGGTGAGCTAACTTAACTCAGATCACAGACTTGGTTTGTGGCGGAGGGTGCTCTTTCTGTCTCATCTTTATATCTTGAATGTACCCACTACATGAACATATACAAAACTGATCCTGTTTATTTCAGTCTACTTCCGTCTTCTCTCTTCCGGGCCTTCCATAAAGACCAGAAGAACTGACTGACTGCTTAAGGGTGTTGCAAAGCTCATGCGTAATTGGGAAATGCCACATAATCTGAGGAAGATCTAATGTCAAATTCAATTAAATGAGTTCTTCTGAGACTATTTCCAGTTGTTCTAGAGATGTATGTTTTTTGACATTGGACATTGTTTTTATTGTGTAAATAAGCAACTTCAGATATTTGAAGAAATGAAGTAACATAAGGAACATTAAGCTTTTAAGTATGCAGAGGAGTGGAGTTGGTGTATTTTCACGTGGAGCCAATAAAGATTTTATTCTAGTCAACTTTAGTGGAAACATATCTTTGGACAGATGAGGGTTTTCCCTTCATTCAGGTGATGAAGATACAAAATAAGTAAGGTATAGTCACTCTGAGCTGAAATTTCATGATTAAAAAGTGGTGTATTTGTTGGTGATTTTGATGTTAAAGTATTTTACTAACATCACCTAGAAGCAGAAGATTGAGTTATGGATCTCTCTGCCTCCCAGCTATTACCCCTGGTTCCGATCTTGGGGTAAGCCCCTTGTTTTCTCTTTCATCTGCAAATCTTTGAGAGCAGCGCTTACGTTCAAAAGGGCAATTGTGATCAGAAGGGAGACAGTATTTTAAGGAATTCTGTTCTCATCTGAACCAGGTTCTTAGACTCTTGCCTGACGTTTATATTTATGTGTGGATTACAAAGCACTTGATCTACTTGCCTGGTGTACTTGATGATAATGTAATGACGTATATTCTAAGAAAGCATTGCCATGTCTAAAGAATCAAGTTAGAGCAAACTCTAGGTCTTGTTTCCAAATGTTGTCCTTACTGTTCATGTTCTTTTTTGCAGTGTGGAAAGGGAAGAGAGAGGGCTGGAGTGTGTTTTCAAATGCACGTCAATCATGAACAGTCATTTACAAAAGAACTTTGTAGTTACTGTAATCATTAAATTTATTAACCAGTCCTGGGAAAATGAGGTGATACTTCTTAGTTTGCAGACTGGTAAATGGAACCACAAAATTGAATTCTATTTTAATTCTGTACCTTCTATGCTTATTTGAATATGAATTTCTTATTACTGGATATATGTGCATTTTACCCCCAGGCCATATTATTTCTTACAAGATTATTTGCCTATGAACCTTATTTTATTTTGCTTCCTTTCTACTTTGATCTTAATGTCACATTGCATACCTGAATTTAAATAGCAAATAAATGCCCTGTAGCCAATTTGGAAGACACTTGGGCATAATACTGTATCTTCTAGGGAATATTACAGATTAAATATGTTAGTGAGGCCATCAAAATAGATGAAAATGCCTCAGGCTTTGCTATGTCAACGTAAGAAACATTCAAACCTGTAGAGAATTTTTGGTGAGTTTATTGGAGCCAAACTGACAGCAGTTGCTG
Organism: Tonatia bakeri; assembly: GCA_004024845.1. Taxonomy (NCBI): domain Eukaryota; kingdom Metazoa; phylum Chordata; class Mammalia; order Chiroptera; family Phyllostomidae; genus Tonatia; species Tonatia bakeri. The sequence goes on from PVIA01003302.1 coordinate 82,287, forward strand.
GGAAGCAGAAGCTCTGGAGCAAGTTGAGAGAATGCCCCAGAGAATGAAAGTTTAGCACCTTATTCTATACATTACAGTTAAAGGAGGAGACCTCAAGGGGTTACGTGAAATCCATTGGTGATAGATTAGGGAGGTGGGAGAAAGCAGAGTGGAAGAATCTCTGGGATCGGATAAAAAGTAAAATGGAGAGATACATACTCCTTTGACACCGGTGGGTACACCGTAGTTAAGAGTGAACATTTACAGCACGTAGAGGTGGTGTGCGGGGAACAAGATAACAATGAGAGGCTCCCCAGAGGTCTGCTCTGGTGGGACATTGTGCTCTGAGCGGTCTGGATAAAAGGAACTATGTTGACAGTCCAAGGGTATGTTATCTCAGATGCAAAAAGACAACAGAGAGGCTCAGTTAAGGTAAAGACTGACCTTTGTTAGGGGAAGAAACCGCCCTAGGACGTGACTACCCATCATGAACTGCTTTTAGTAAATTCTAATTTCAAGCCGTCTTTTGTGTTTATTTTAGGTCTGAGTTTGTAAGGCTGCCACGAAGGCCTCACCTGAGCTTGTCAGATTAGTATGTAGCCCCTTTGCTTCCACAGCTGTTTGATACCAGATATAGCAAGTGAGACAGTGGCGTATCTAACTGCGCCTAGCTCAGTGTTGGCATTCAGTAAATGCATTGCATTTGTAATGAATCTTTATAATTTTTCTACCTTAGTTTGGAGATTGTTGAATAATTTTTCCCCAACTTCTTATAGTAGCACCTCTGACAGAACAATGGAAAGAAGAAAGAGGAATCTAAATGATCGACTTGAGGCTTAGCTTTGAGGAGCTAAGGATAAGGGTACTGTTATATACTACTAATAAGTGGCTAACAAGTATTCAGCTCTTTCCAGTATTTCAGCTACTGCTCTAAGCATGTGTTCATTTAAACCTCACAACAACTGCTGTTGTTGTCCCTGTTTTGCAGAAGAGATAACTGAGGTTTAGGAAGATGAAGCGATTTTCCCAAGTTATACAGCTAGAACCCGCATACATAACCATGGCACTACACTGCCCCTACTCTCCATGGTGCCAGGCACTGCACTGGGCTGTCCTTTTGTATAACTAATGTCATAATGACATAAATTATCAATTATATATAACAAGCCACTGCAAAACTTAGTGACTTAACCATGTTTGAGTAAATTTTTTAAAAAGATTCTATGGGTTGCCTGAGTGTTTCTCCTCCTGAGAGCACCGGGGGTCACATGCACCTGAATTCATCTGATGGCAGAACAGGGGGAGGTAGTCCTCGATGACCTCCTTCCCTGTCTGTGAGTTAGTGCTGGCTATTGGCTGGTGCGCCTTGGTTCTTCTCCACATTGCTCTCATCTTCACAGAGTGGGCACCAGGTGGGGATATCTTAGAAGTGTTCCGAGAAGGCAAGTCCCAGTGTGGAAAGCACTAATCAAATCTTTGCCTTGTTCACATTTGCTGCTGTCCGGTTGGCCAGACCAAACCATGGTCAAGTGTGGAGTCACTTGGAGAGGTCACCTAAACTCCACCCCTTGATGGGAGGTAGTGCAAATAATTTGTAATAATTTTTAATCCACCGAAGAAAGGAAACAATTTGAACAGCAAAGACCAGGGGTCTGCAAATTTTTTCATAAAGGACCAGATTGTAAATACTTTAGGCTTATGGGCCTTTGTTTTTTGCAGTTTAACTGTGATAGTAACCATGGACTGTGTATAAGCAAATGTGTGGCTGTGTTCCAGTAAAATTTTATTTACAAAAACAGCAGCCTTGCCAGACTGCAGTTTGAGGACCGCTAACAAAGACAACTGCAGGTTGAGATGGACTTTTATGAGTAAAATCCAGAGGAGAAACTCTCAAATGTTGGTCCTGTTGAGTTCCAGATTGAAGAGCATTGACACATTTCCTAGGAAAGAGAGGGAGGGAGGGAGGGAGGGGGAGAGAGAGAGAGAGAGGGGGGGGGGAGAGAGAGAGATTAAATCTCTTATCCTCCAAGAAAGAGAAGCCAGGCAAGTCCAACAAAAATTTCTTCTGATGTAATTTTGGAAATGACTGGGAGGATGACCATTGCCAGACTTGACCGGGCACCCATCATGGCCAGGACATCATCAACATTTCAAGGATTCACAGAAAAATACTAGTGATATTAAGTACTCACCAGGCATTTTGTAGTAGAAGTCCCATAGTGCTTAGATAACCTTATGAGATTGAAATTTTCCCTCCATTTCGAAAGGGTCAGGCCAGGCCCCCACCCCCCAGACTGCTAATGACCCAGACAGGCCAGTTTCCAACCTTCTGGACTGCCTATATCTCAGTCGTCCTGACTGGCTTGGTAGCCCAATGCTTAATCGAAGCTCCTGCAGAGCACGATAGACACCTGGCGCTAGCCACAATAGCCGGTGGCCAGACGGCTCACGTTCTGGAACTCTGAGGCACCCGCCTGGAAGAACAGGAGACTAACCTTCACTCTCAAACCTCGCGCCTTTTCTTTTAAACCCCCCTTTCCTGCCTTCCCCTGCGGCTGAAGGTGACCCGACTCAGCCCGCCTCTCGGTGCAGCATCAAATAAAGGCATTTGGATCGGATCGCCCGGTTCTTCCCGCCTCTATTACTTAGCATTTCTAACATAGTTAAAAAATGGAAAAACAGAACTTAGAGATGTGCAGTTACTGTCCTTAGTAAATAGCATTGGGTATTGACACTCAAGATTTGAAGCCAGAACTAGAACTTTTTCTGTGCTCCTTATACTCTATCACATTGCCCTTACCTTTTGTCTTGAGTTTAAGAAAATAAGGTTATGTAGAAGAAAACTTATTTATGGAAAAATTATTTGCTGCTAGTTAGGAAAAAAAGTCGTTCCAGGTGCAAATAGAAGATAGGGACTAAGGATTGGTAGCTTTATCCTATTTTAAATATTGTGTATTAATGGAATACTTGAGGTATATAATAAGATCAGGAAACAACGGACACAAATAGCCATAGGAACTATCTCCAACTTCACTTTTCTTTTTCCTTAGCTGATTTTATGGAGCGGCTATGTCCCAGGTAGAAGATGTTGGCCAAGGCCCAGAACATGTAAGGTACTGGTTACCGTATGACTGGACAAGTACAAACACGATTTAAATCATTAAGTCCCTAGAGCAAGCTAGCATGCCGGAACCAAAGCTCCAACTCTCAAATTTCCGGCCGGACACGCGAGTACGTTACGACGAATCGATTGCTTTTGCCTGGCGGAAGCCTGAAGGGAGAGGACCCTACGGCGGAAGGTTAAGGAAGGTCAGGCGATGTGTAGTCTAGGACGCCCTGGGTTAGGGCGGGGAGGGGGCAACTCCAGCCGCTGCAATTCGCACTCGACCTGCCTGCCCGGCCGGGTGTACCAGCGGATCTGAGAGTTAAGACATGTTTACACACGCGGTAACGCGTGCCTTGCGCAAGAACAAGACCCTGCGCTACGGGGTCCCCATGTTGGTGAGTGCATCTAAGAAAGAGTGTGCGGGCAGGATTGCGGAAGGGGTGGGACCTCAAGTTTGGCCCTTTGCAGACCTGCAGGAATCTGTAGTAGAGGCAGAGGACAGTAACGATGGCTAGGAAACGGCTGGCCTTAGGTTGAGACTTTATATTCCTCTTCTGTTCTTCTCCGGCTGGTAGTGGGATCTCTACACCCCCTTTTACTTTCCCTAGTGCTCCAGAGCACAACTTAAGAACCAGATTTTAATCCAAATTTGAATGATTACTGAACAATATTCCAGCCCGCCCCCCGCCAGCCTCAACTAACTTGACGATACTCTGGATCATTGGAACTAGACGTAGTTACTTAATTTAACTGTACAGTTTTGGGCGTCTCCATTTTTTACTTCCCTAGTTTTTGAACTGGCGTATTTCTTCCAAGGTTGTTGTTGAGTTAAATAAAACCTTTTGAATTAAGTGTTTACACGGCGCCTGCCACATCGTAGTAGGCCTCGAAAGGTCACTGTTTATATTTGTAAAGCAATCAGGAAATTCCAAGTGAGTAGTTTCCTCCCAAGAACCCAGACAAACACCAGACCTCCCCCCACCCGCCCGCCGTAATGTAACATGTGGGTGCTGTGATTGCAGTAGTCCAGGAAAGAAATGGTAGTGGCCTGGACTATAGCATTATAAGAGGTTATAGTCAGAAATTGTCAGAGCCAAGAAATAGTTTGGAAGTCTAGGTGACAGAACTCAGGGATGCATTGGACGTGAGATAGGACCCAGAGGAGCTAAAGACGACTCCAAAGAAATTGGCTTGAGTAATTGGATGAAAGTAGCTGATGTGCAGGATTGAGAAAGACTGCTTAGGGGCAGGTTGGGGTAAAAATCAAGAGGCTTTTTACAAAATGTTGATTTGTACGTACCTGTTAGACTTTCAGGTGGAGATGTCCAATAGGAAAGGGAGGTCTTAAGTGCAGAGGGATATTTCCCATTGAAAATGTGCATTTGGAGGTTGTCAGGTTATAGAGGCTAAATTTAAGTTCATGAAACAAAAAGACATCCCTTAGGGGCTTTGTTGGTTGAGAAGAGGTAGGAGAGATGTGAAGGCTGGAAAGGTGAGGAATGAGTACAGGGAAACTGAGAAGGCAGGAAAACCGGCTTGTGTCTTTTCACTGAAACTGAGACAAGAGTTATTTCACTTTACAAAGCATTCTTACATATCGACATTGCAAGTATTAGATGCTTATGTATAACAGGTGCCTGATTTGTTGTCTTTTGATTTTATGTTGTTTTAATTTTGTGAGTTGGGATAGATTTTTTTAAATTTTATGTGGTCAGATTTATTGGGTTTTGAAATTCATAGCCTCAAAGTTTTGTTGGTATTCCAACTTTTTATATTTCATGTTGTTTTATATCTTTTTGTATTTCTTTAATTCCTATCATTAGTACATTGATATAAAAAGGAAGGTGCAGATAAAACTTAATGTTTTTCCAAATTGCCAGGCTTTTGCAGCTTTGGGATGAAGAATTAAAGCCCTCTGAATTATTGGAATAGATGATAAAGCAGCAACAAAAATTCGAGGATTCTTTTAAGATTGCCATTCTTGTACCACTTGGTAAAGAAATGGAAAAAAATCTCACCAGTTGGCTTATTTTGTAAAGTCATGATATTGACAGAATTCTGGTCTTGAAAAAACAAGGCCAGAAGTGTATTCCTGGCGCCATCCATTGTGTGAGTTGGCTGTCCTTTTATTTCCTTGTCTATTGAATGGATTGTTTTCTTCAGTTCATAGTTCTTCTGTAAGGATCGACTAATATAATGCTTGTGATGATATTATTTAAACCATAAGGTCAAGTACAGGTATAGGGTACTGATTTTGGTATTTGGTAATGTGCTAAAATGTTTCCCAGTGGCAGCATCTGCTCTGAACGATGCATGGCAACTAACCAGGAAAAATAATCTGCAGGATTTTGTATAATCTGTCACTGTTGGCATTTATGTAAGTGATCTATAGGTAAACTGAATTCTGCCCTTCTATTTTGTTTAATTGTTTCCTTTCTTTGTTTCAGTTGATGATTGTTGGAGGTTCTTTTGGTCTTCGTGAGTTTTCACAAATCCGTTATGATGCTGTGAAGATTAAAGTAAGAACTACGAGCAGAGTTTGTAATGTGTCTTTGTGTGCATACGATCTGGTTTAGGGTGTGTGGATGCTCAGTACACTAAGCATTCTGAGTTTTATTTAGCTGTTCAAGACTGATACATGATGATTAGGGTCTTTCTTACTCTTTATAATAACATTAACGATCACATGGAAATGAGTCATGAAATACAAAGAATTTAATAATCATTCTCTTTTAAAAAATATTTTATTTTTTTATTTTTACAAAGGAGAAAGGAGGGAGAAAGAGAGGGAGAGAAACATCAATGTGTGGTTGCCTCTCACATGTCCCCCTACGAGGTACCTGGCCCACAACCCAGGCATGTGCCCTGACTGGGAATCGAACCAATGGCCCTTTGATTTGCAGACCCTTAACCGCTGAGCCCCAGCAGCCAGGGCACATTCTCTTCAGTCACTAAAAAATTTGCAATGTTGTTAGCATTCTGACACAACATGTGCTCTGGTGTAGTTGCTTTTAGGGTTTAGAAAGGACTAAAGAACATGGGGCAACAATTTCACCCCATTTTATTACTTACTTCAGTTATAAATTAGCTATTTCATATTAATACCAGTAATTTTATAAATTATATCGCTATGCATCTTTAGTAACTAATGCTAGAAGAAGAAATGAGAATATAGTAAAAATAAATTTGAAGTTCAAAGTAATCCTCTGAATAATCAACATTGAAGAATAATTTCATTTTAGTTTAGCATTTCAACTGGCTGATGAACATTTTTTTTCTAATTCTCATCCTTTTGTAGATAAGCTGTCTTTTCACTTTTTTTTCTTTTGATATTTTTTTGTCCCTAATATATTCTACAGCTTTACCATTACTTGATTAAGAATGGGCTTTTTTGTTTTGTTATTATTATATTTTTTACTATGCTCTTTCAGTCTGAGGACTCATTTCTTTTCTATATGGTATTCATTTAATTACTGATTAATTATTTAATTACTGTCCTTATTTCACTCTCTTTACTCTCTGATTCCGACCCCTCTAATAAGACGTGTTTTGGAACTTTCGGACCTAGCTGTCACAGTACATCTTTTCTTTTGTTCACCCCGCCTCTTTGTGCAGCGTTCTCGTGGGCTTTCAGGTTGCACTTCTCGTGGACTAATTTGGTCTTCAGCTGTGTTCAGTAGCCCTTCAGCTGTCTCATTTAATTTAATTTGGGTTTTATTGTTCTTTGTTAATTAATTTCAGCCATCACTTTCTTCTTTCCTAAAACCTTTGCCACACAAAGGTAATGTGGTATTAGCTTCTGTTTACCACCATGGAATCTTGTCCGATTTTCATAGATACTTCTTTGTTTCCAGTATAGGAGATGTTCTCTTTTGTTTTCAAGAGCAGCATTCTATGTATTGGTACTTGCACATTTCTATGTGATAACATAGTGGAGGGTGGTGGTCAGTAGCAAGAGGACCATGGTTCAGAGCCAAGTTCTGCCTCTTTGACCAATTATCCAAACTCCCTGTGTCCCGGTAGCCTCAGTTGTGATCATCATCATAATAATAATACTTACAGGCTTTTGTGGGTGTTAACAGAGGTAATATATGTCAAAATGCCTGGCACATAACGAGTACTCAGTAAATATTAGCTGCCGTTAGTGGTAGTGGTGGCGGTTGTACTGCGTCAGCCATCATTCTGTGATTGGATGGGTGGATGGTGGCAATTTTGCCATGTTTCGTAATCTACACCATCGTAGCCATCCCTTATATGACTTTAAATTGAAAATTAAATCCAACAGACTTAAATAATGTATGACCCCTCTTTTTTTTACAGATTGATCCTGAATTAGAAAAAAGACTGAAAATGAATAAAGTGTCACTGGAATCAGAGTATGAGGTACACGGCACGTTAGCTAACGTAGTCTCTCTTTTGTAAGTCTTCCTTAGCAGGGACAGGTTCTGTCTGCCTCAAGGTAGGTAAGCCTAATGGTTAACAGTGCAGAAAAGAATTTACCTCGTGAAGGGATTAGTCAGAGAACACGTATGAAGGGCCCGTGGACGTGGACAGCAATGTGGGATGATTATACAAATGGTGGGTGGGCTAGGCGGAGGGGCGAAGGGGGGAAAGGTGAGACTACTGTAATAGCGTAAACAATAAAATAGTAAAAAAAAGAAAAATATTTACCTTAAACATATGGTATTGGGACAACTGTGTAGTCATTTGAAAAGAAAATAAAGATGGATCTATATTTCATACACTGTAAATTAGTAAATTCTGGGTGTATCAAGAATTTAAAAGTTAGCCCTGACTGGTGTGGCTCAGTGGATTGGGCATTGTCCTACAGACCGAAAGGTGGCTGGTATGACTTCCAGTCAGGGCACATGACACCCCATCACCTGAGCCACGCCGGTCAGGGCTGTGTTTGGTCACTTCTGATCGAGAGGTAGACATTATGAATACTACATTGAAGAGACTGAACTTCCGGTAGGCAGTTCCATTATTGGCTGTTCATTTTGAACTTGGTTTTGTGCTCCATAAGGGAGGAACTTTGGAGAGGCTTTGGTGTCTCCTAAGCCCCTCCTTGTGGGTCCCATCCTCTGAATCATCTCTCCAAAGAATCTTGTCAGAGCTTAGTTTTAAGCTTTGTTGGGTGAGTCAAACGTAGGTCTTCCCTCGGCATAATTCTCATTCCTAACGAGCAGCCTTTTTGGTGTCTCAGCTGGCTGTCAGGGTAGCAGCTGCATATGAAGTCCACCCTGCCAAGGGCCGAAAATCCAATGTCGATACTGCTTTTCCTCTGCACTCCTTGACTCTGTCCCACACTCGATGCTGTAGCCGTCGACTGTTAACAAGTGAGCCTTCGGTGGTCTCGCCCAGTACCTGTACAGCCCAGTCAGTCTTCAGCGACCCCGCATGCTTTGCAGAATTAGGGACTGCCTCCCCCCCCCCCCAGAATTCTACAGGGAATCTTTTATTCACCAAAGGTCTCTGAAGTCTGGAGCACTTTTACATGAAGTTGTTCTGCCAACTTTGCATCTTATCTAAGAATTATTCTTAAATTCTCCTGAGTGTGTCTTATATTATCTGGGTGAAGGCCATTATTGCTTCTTAAAATCATTTTAGCCTCAGCTGGTGTGGCTCAGTGGATTCAGTGCCTGCCTGTGAACAAAATAGTCACCGGTTTGATTCCCAGTCAGGGCACATGCCTGGGTTGCGGGCTGGGTTGCCAGTGGGGGCCACATGAGAGGCAACCACACGTGGATGTTTCTCTCCCTCTCTTTCTCCTTCCCTTCCCCTCTCTCTAAAAATTAATAAATAAAATCTTTAAAACATTTATAACTTTCAGTCATTTCATAATTATACTTGAAAATAATTTGCTTCTAGCACATGAATAGAATTTTGTTCATCCATATATATTTAATACAAATTCCTGATAAAACTATAAGTGAAATTTAGAGGATGGTTTTATTCACTACTTCCCCATAATTTTGGTAAAATCTGTAACTTGCTACTTCTCAATATATAAGCGCTGTGTCAGTAGTGATGCCATGAAGCGTTTTTTTAGTTCTCCTAGAAACCATGGAATTTGATAACTGAAGAAACCATGTAGATCATTTGGTCCCACATACTGTTATTACTTACGAGGGAATTAGTGCCCAGATGGCTTCAGTGTTATACAGCCCATTAATGAAAGGGTGATCTTAGTATCCAGGTATTGAGGTCAACTTACCTTATTCCCTGTCCTGTGTTCTCTGAGCCTCTTGCTATCTTGTTCACTCACTGTTCCAGAACAATCAAAGCAGATGAATGACAGTTACTGTCAGAAGGATGAAGAAGCACTTACATTCTTCCCTTTCATCCCACCTTCCTTCTGGGGCTTGGTGGGCACTTCAGACGAACTGAAGGCGCAGGGATCCAGCTGTAGCTGAGCTAGTGCGTGTTCCCTGCAAGGGCTCGGCTTGTGGCAGCTATAGGCAATGTCTTCTCATGCTCAAGCCCAGGCTCGCTTCCCAGGTGCAGGACGGATCGTCTTGGTCTGTTTTCTTCCTTCCGGCAGGGCGTAAGGTCTCCGCCTTTCCTCTCCTTCGGTTCACTCCCACCGCCCACGCCAGCCCGTGCTGGTCGTCATGCGGGGCCAGGCTTCCAAGTCGGACTTTTGTTTTCCTGGCTTCTTTCCTTTCTTTGTTCTCTCAGAAACAGAGCATCTGGACTCTTTTAAAAATGTGCAATAGTTGTATTCTCATGGGGGAAAAGATAGGCATATTTACATCAATAGCAAGCAAGAAAAATTCCAAATCCTAAGAAATACGTGATTTCTTCAATTACTGTGCTTGACATGCAGTTGATTTGTTTGCTCAGACCAAATGGGGGGGTCTGTTGGATTCCTCCCACCTGTTGTCCAGCCGTGTCCTGATTAGAGCAGCAGGACCCTGCACTGATGCACGCTTTAATGTCTGTGGCTCCACAGAAAATAAAGGATTCCACATTCGACGACTGGAAGAATGTTCGAGGACCCAGGCCGTGGGAAGATCCTGACCTCCTCCAGGGACGAAATCCAGAAATCCTGAAGAGGAAGGCCACTTGACTATGCTGGTTCTTTTTTATTCTTTATTTTTTAATTTAAGTAAAATGTTATCAACTGAATTCTCACTACATCCTCCTGTCCGGTGGAGAGAAATGTCAGACCTGCAGAAAGCCTGGATGTGAGTAATTTGATAACAGATAATCTTGATTTAAAAATCAAGTACATGTTTTTTGCTTCTCAACTCTGCCATTTGCAAATGAAGGTAATAGTGTCGACCTCATAGATTTTATACACTCAATAAAAATGTGAGCGCTGCTGCTTACAGACTGTCATTTTTTGCACTCTCAAATACGCACCCATGTTCCTCTTCCATGAGCCACTGGGGCAACATTTTGACACTTCATTCTGATTCCTAATGAGAACAGTAGGTCTGGGTCCAACTTTTCTTAGTAGCACCAAGCAGTGATTTTACGTCAAACCTACCTGCAGAAGTGATTATGACTACAGTGTGATAAGAATCCTGTTTTCATTTATAATACCTCACATGGTACGCTAATCAGTTTCTGAAGCATCACTTAATGATTGTATTGATGCTATTATGTGTTAAGAAAATTATATTGCTCCTAGTGTACATAAAAGTCACGAAGTATTACGTGTTATATACAGGTACTGCAGTTTTGTTTAGGTAATCAATCCACTGCCGAGTACAATGTGGGAAACACCGATTTCAGGTGTGCCGTATGCCTTACGTGCACACAGACTAGTCTGTTTTTTTAACTTTGTGTTTGCTATGATCTAAATGCTATGCAAAAGGATAGAATTGAGGAAAGTCAGTTTTTTTGTATTCGTTTGACTGAAAAGTTCATTTGTTTTTTTCCATAAAATGGCTCTAGTAGTGCTTACCTGTCTTTAAGTTCATTCAAAACGATTTTGTTAGATTGTATTGTGACAGCTGTCATGTCAATACACATTTAAAAGTATCAAAATTGGTCAATTTTTGTATAGTATTGAGGATGGAAGAAAATATACAACATTCTCGGTGTATTATGCTTTATTATTTCAAGAAAGGGAAAAACACAACTGAAACAAAAAGGATTTGTGTGGAGAAGGTGCTGTGACTGATTGAACGTGTGAAAAGTGGTTCGTGACGTTTCGTGCTCGAGATTCCTTGCTGAACGGTGCTCGCGGTCGGGTAGACCAGTTGCAGTTGAGAGCCATCGAATTGAGACATTAATTGAGAACAAGCAACATTATACCACAGGGGAGATAGCCAACATACTCAAAATATCCAAATCAATGAAGTTATTGGTGAAAATGAAAAATATGTGTTTTATTTTACAGAAAAAACTAAAAGGGCATTTTGGCTAACCCAATATAACCAGTCTGGAAAATGTTTTGGCAGTTTCTTAAAAAGCAAAATAAGAGATTTTTGGTGCCCACCATTAAAGGCCTATTCGCTGGAGTTTTCTTTTACCCAATCCAGTGAGGTATCATGTCCATTTCAACAAGAATTGCAAGACACTGCACAGTCTGGAAGACAAAACAAGCATTAGAATCAGGTTCGTACATGGCAGAGATGTTGGGATCGTCAGACTGAGGATTCAGTAATTCTGAGAGCTCCAATGGAGGAAGTGGGCATCGTGCAGGAACAGGTGGGTAAGACAAGAGAAGTGAAGGTTTTAAGAATCAAGGGAAATCCTAGAAGTTAAAAGCATCTAGACTGGAAATAAGTAAAATGATCTCTATTTGTAGATGACATGGTCCTGTGTATATAACATTCTAAGAAGACCACCGAAAGCTATTGTAACTGGTGAGCTTGGCACTTGCAGGTGTATCCCCTTACAAGGTGGCGCTAGGATTTGGTAGGATTGTGAACCTCAGCGGTGGAGAATCCTGCCCAATCTCATCTCTACTGCACCACCAGAGACAGTGCTTTCTGGGCTGCTCTGGTAAGAAAGGTTTCTTTCCTGGTCTTTCAGGCGCCTGGTAAGAAATTAACATTGTCGATCTAAGACATCGATACTTCCTCCTTTGGAGAGTTCGTGGGAGCATTTCAGATTGTAACACAGTTGATGGGTGAGGTTCTATGATTGTCTTTGAGTACCCCCACCTAAAGAAAACTCAGGTTCCTGACACAAATATTAGTGATCAGTGTAAAATTTACTGAGGTTTTCATAGAGAAGGTTTGCACTGCACACCATACAACGAGTGAGCAACTTCAGAAATCCACTTACTAGATTTCTCTTCCCAACAAAGTCCAGCATGGGCACCCTATCCTCTTCTCACAGGGCCATTTTCCTGGTAGGGTCCCACCCTGATGGATCCCGATTTCTCTGTTTCTGGATCTTCTCTCGCTCAGCCACCACCCTCCCAACACATGCTCTCCGCCCCACTTTCTTCCAGACTCGGTGCTTTCCTATGCACAGCAAGTCAGCTTCCCCCAGCTCCTGCAAAGCACTGCACTCCTCTTCATCCTCTGCACGTAATCTGGTTTCTGGCACAGGGAAGGAGTGAGGAACGGTCCGAGGAGCTTTGTATCATAAATGTAGTATATATATGCACTGTCTTGGGGAAATTCTTTAGCTATTTCGTGCCTCAGTTTCCTTATGTGGAACATGGGGATGATAAAACAGTAGAATTAATGTGCTTTGATTATGTAAAGCTGTTAGAACAATAACCGGTGTAGAGGAAGCCATCAACAGGTGTTAGGTATTATTATTAAATAAGAAAGAATTTTTAGTGACAACACAAGTTCTCATTAAAATGCCACATCTAAAGTAGTATTTTAATAGCATTGCCCAGCCATCTATAAATAGTTAATCCTGTGTGGAAACATGTATCTAAGTGACCTTATGTGTCCCTTCTGCAGATAGTGCCATGCAGTGGGAAACCATGCAAAGCGACAGACCTGGACTGGAACCTTGGCTCTGCCGGGCTCCATGGGGCTGTCCCGCTGCAAACTGCAATCTGCCACACATTACATAACCCTCTCACGTCTCCCTCACTGCATTTGTGACATGGAGTTGTGTAGTTGTCTGTGTCAATCAGGCAAAGATAGGTGATAAAGTAGTGGTTATTATTACTGACTAGTAGGTGGAAAATAACCTGTTTACAGATGATAAACATTCTGTTCTAAGTCATTGCTTCACGTAATTCGGTGAAACAAATTTCTCCGGTTTGTTTTCTGACGTTTGACCCTTAAACAATGTTTATTTTAACCTGCTGGAAGCATTACAGAATGATAGAATGCAAGTGGACAAAGGTTTCTGAAGTGGGATTTTCGATTTCCTCTAGATCTTGAGTGGAGACCAGACTTGGAGGACCCAAAGGTTAGGAGTCTGTGATGCTCCCAGCGTCCCGGGGTGGGAAAGCCTTGCAGTCACCGCCTCACACCACCAGAGGGTGAGCGAAGACCATACAACGCTGAGTTTGGGATATTGGCTGCTTCCATGATCCAGCTCTGGCGTAGGGCTGCACTCTCCACACACAGGCAACCCATAATCGTGAATCCTGACTTGTTCTCTTTCTGTATTCTCCCTTTAGACACTGTGGGGCCAGGGATTTCAGGCTGCGTGTGTTGCCTCAGCTACCTGAGCAACTGCATCCTCTGTACAGGGCCACCTCTGTAGGGAGAGGCAGGTGGCTGCTGCCTCGCAGAACCTCAGTCCTGGACTCCACAGAGGAAACCTAGGCGACCACAGAGGGGGCAGTCTCCCACATGTGTTTTGAGGAGCTACCAACCACCTGTGTCTGAGCTGGGCTCTGCTCTCTTTCTTATTATGCCTTTGTACGTCTTGGTCAGCTCCCCGCTGTTCCTTCTCAGCTCTCTTCCTTGCCCAGATATATTAACCACAAGAAACTGGAGCTACTTTGCATCAGATGGCTCTAGGAGGGAAAATCCAGTCCTCTTGCTGGTGCCTTGAACCCGCGGCTCCACAAACACATTGACACAGGTGCACACAGGCACAGGCGCACCAGCCACTGCCCCCGCGTGGGAGTCCAAGGGGGAGGGGCCCTCCAGGGCAGCGGCAGCGGCCACTGGGGAGGTAACTGAAGCCTGCGCGCAGCCTAAGTTGCCAGACTGTTTCTTGTCCTGAGGGAGCACATTTACTCCTGTGTACCCAAGGGACAAGGGACAAAGTCTAGGAGTCTTGGGATTTGGGGGTGGATTTGACCAGAAGACTACTGGGCAAATCAAAGTTTTTCTCAGGCATTGGAAGCACAAGACAAGAGACTCCAAGCCCCACACTGACACTGAGCAGATGCCCGACTTTCAGAAATCCAAATACTTTGCTGGCACAAGCCCAACAGTGAGGTTCTCGGGGCTCGTCTGGTGATTTGTATGGCTGATTATATTGGACTGTGACCCTTTTGTGACACACAGAAAAAAAAATCTTGACAAAGCCCCTGAAAAGGTGCCCACTCCTAACCAGTTCTCTGGACTGTGGACTACGGGGAGGGTCCCAAAGGCAGCCTTCTGCCCTCTGCCTGCTGGCTTCCCCTTCCCTCCCTGGCAGGGAGCACAGGAAGCCACCACAGTTGTCCCCTCCCTTTCCTGCTTCCTTTGCTGTGCTGTGTGAATCATTTTTACCGCGACCTGCCTCTGAAGTTCTGGAGTGTGAAGACCAGAGAGGCCTCTACTGATAGCCAAGCACTATACGATTCCGTAGGTTCGGGCCAGCTCCTGATGCGGGCCCGGAAGTACTGCACACAGGGCCTGTGCTTATTAAAATGTGAGTGTGAACAGGATAAAAAACCTTAAAGATCACCCGCCTTCAACTACGACCCTTGATTCACACAAAGGGAAGGCAAGGGTAGAGAAGAGGGGCACCTCGCCCAAGGTCACACAGGTGTCATGGGAGATTCTGGACTGCAATCCAGTCACCTGAATTACCAGTCGAAGACTGTCGTTCTGTTCACCATTTAAAAGGTTGGGTGGGAACTATTACTTTTTCCCCAAAGGTGATAACTTCTGCTTGTCTCTATTTGTGAGTGAGGGCAAGAATACAAGCCCCTGTGAGCAGGTGCTAGGTGAACACACGCTTAAAAAAATGGACTGGGTGAATGGGCAGATGGATGTGAACAGGGATGAGGAGAAGAGCCATAGCCAAAAGCAGACGAGACAGACACACAGCTGTTCAGGAGTGAGTTTGTGCCCTGGGCGTGGGGCCTGGGTGAG
The DNA here is from genome assembly GCA_004024845.1 of Tonatia bakeri. NCBI lineage: Eukaryota > Metazoa > Chordata > Mammalia > Chiroptera > Phyllostomidae > Tonatia > Tonatia bakeri. The sequence continues at coordinate 97,563 of PVIA01003302.1, forward strand.
GGGAGCACCAGGTGTGCCGGGAGTCCAGTCTGTGAACCCGGCATCAGACGTACCCTCTCTGGGCTCCACTTCTGTACTTTCCCTGACATTAAGTAACTAGAGTAACTCTTAGGGATAGTCCCAGATCTATGTCAGACCACAGGTCCCAAGGAGGAAATGGACTTCATAGGAAGGTCATCTTGTTTTGTGACACTGCTTTTTGTGTGTATGTGGTAGGGGAAGGGAGTGGGTTTTCCTGGAATACACTGTGGGTAGAAAACCAGAATTCCCACCTTTTCCCTGCAGTACTTCTGGCTCCAGTCCCAGACCCCAGGCCCCATTTCTTCCTCTCCTCCGTTCATGAGGAATGAGAACTTGGAAAAGAGAAGGGCTCACTTTTGAACTGCCTGTAGCTGGTGAAACAATCTTAAAATAACTCATTTAAATTTTCAGTACCTACCTAGCTGGTCATTTATTTTATTTCATATCTCAGTATATATTCAGTGAAATCAAAGTCTTGTAACCATTTATTCTTCTCTTATGTTATGGAAAATGTTCCCCAAGAAACTCCAAAGGAATTCATTGGTTTCTTAAACTACATTTCCCATTGCCATCCCCAGACCACCACCACCTCCATGAACAGGTCTCTGTCAAAGCCTAGAGCTGCTGTGTCACTTAAATAATGAGGCAGAGGGGAGGGGACTGGAAGAAGAGTGCCAGCACAGAAGGACTCCTCTTTTGGAGACTGGGTTCTTGGCACGTGACAAGCTGGTGAAAGGAAAGTGCGTCTCTGAGGGTTTGCAGGGAGGACTCTGCTGCCTGCCTCCATGTCTGGGAGCAGAGCAGGCTTGGCTGCGCCAGCTTGGTCTGTGATCCCTAGCACAAGCAGTTATGTTACTGTAGCTGAGCAAACTATAATGTTTCTCTGGAAATGAGAATTAACACAAGCCTAATTCCTATCTGTAAAATAAAAACCACTGAATTAAAAAGTTAGATACCATGATTTGCCCTGGATTTTGTGCAGGGAATGGGCTCATTTAAGTTCTCTGATCTCATCAACTAATGGATATCTGATTTAAATTCAGGTTCCAGCTTCTTTGTTCAAACAGTTTTATGGTATGTTGCAATGCACAAAAATACACCTGGGTGCTAGGAATTAGGTTCCTGATAGGCACAAGGATTGCAGTGGGAAAATAAGTTCTTCGAAGAAAAAGTAAGAATGGAAACATTTATACTCTGAGGCAACTCAGGATGAGGATGACTTAAGTATGGTCCCGAAACGTGGGAATTTTGCAAAGCAACTACTGATCAATTTTTCTGGTATCACCTTACAAGTCTAAGGAAAGGCACAAGGTGCCGTACTGGCAGCAAGAACATCACAGATCCTGGGCTAGCAGAGAAAAGATGACAAGGATTAATTAATGTGACAACTATTTATTGAGTAACTGCTATAAGCCAGACAACAGTCTCAAGTTTGGAAAACAGCAATGTTAACAACAGAAAGAGATCCCCTACCTTCTGGTTCACAGTCTGCACTCAATCCACTGAGCTATACTAGCCAGGCAATCCCTACCTTTATGGACCTTATATTCTAGTAGCCATATATAATTACATAATATCTATAATATTATGATTAATATTTATATAATTATATAAATTATAATTACAATTATAATTACATAATATTCCATAATATATTACATGTGAGTAAATTCTCTGATATGTTAGAAATTGATGAGCATTATAGGGATAAAAGTAAAGAAAGATGACAGGATTTGAGAGTCTGCAGGAGAAGGGACAGCAGGTTATCATTTTAAATAGGGTGCCCAGGGTGGGCCTCATTGAGATGACATTTGCATAAACACCTGAAGGAAGGAGGGACATTAGCCACATATCTGGGGTAACTGGGCTCCAGGCAGAGGAAACAGCCAGTGCAAAGGTCCTCAGGTGGGAGTGTGGTTAGGTGAATGTAGGAGGGAAGCAGAACTGAAGCCATGTGATGCGGGGGGTGGGGGTGGGCTGACAACAGAAGAGGTGAATTGAGAGGTAAAGAGAGAAGGGCAGAGAGAGGTCATAGGCTTTGGTGGCCATGTAAGGCCTTTGGATTTTCTCTGAAAGGAATGGTGCGCTATTGGAGAGTTTTGAGCAGAAGAATGACATGACTTCCAAGTATCTTTCTGGTGCTGGGTTCAGACATGATTCCGACTTGAGCTAAAGGCCTCCTTTGAATGTACATTTAACATCTCAGTAAAGAAATGAGCATGTGAATTATGGGGATGTGGCACAAGGCAGCACAAGAAGTAAAGTTAAAGGCAGCTGGGAGTCACCTATGAAGGGGGGTTGTTTTGAATCCAGTGCTGAAACATTTCTCAACACTTCTGAAGCCTTTTGCAGTGACTGTCCACTGTTGTGCCCTAGAGGGTGTGTTTACTCTAAGTGTGCAAGTCCAAGGATGTTAAATAAGCCTCACGTGACATAGTTCAGGCTTCTCTATAGTGGGCAGTACAGAGCCAGAAGCCTTAAAACCTTGGCTTACCACTTTCGGCTCACTCCAGCTGTGTTTTTTCTAAGGCAAGGAAGAAACTGTTCTCGAACAAAACATGCCTCAGGACTCCTTCACAGCACGTGCCCGATCAAAGCAATGATTTTATTAAGATCATCCACATCATCATTTATTCAATGAACACTGAGCACTTGTACCAGGACTTTTCTAGATACTGAGGATTCAAACAGTAAGACTCTCTTCTCTTTTCATGTTGCTTATATTCTTATGTATAGTCAAAGGCACTGACTTTATAAATTAAAAATAATAGAATAAGTGCTTTGTCATATATATATATATATATATATATATATATATATATATATATATGTTACAGATTCTGAGAAGGTGTTAACTTACATTGCCTGCATGAACCTGGTTTCCCTGGAGCTGCATTTGAAGTCATGGAAGTTCATGGAATACTCGGGGAATGGTGTCTACTCTAGGATGGAGTTTGGAGTGAAAGGGGATAGTAGCAGGAATCAGGTCAAAGATATAGGACAAAAGGCCCAAGATTCCTTGCTAAGAAAATCAGAATGCAGACTGCAGGCAAAAGCAGGAGAATCTCATCATCATATCTTCCAAGGTAATTTCCAGCAGTGTCAAAGATAAAACTTAAACATTACAATGAAGTTTTCTTTCCTTTTTTTTCTTTCCATAGTTGACCCCATAGTCCTGTAGACTCTGCTATTGGGGATTAGGGATCTCTCCTTTGGAGACCACGTAGGGGATCCTTTAATAGATGGAAAGATAATAAGAAATTAAACCAGATATGTTTCAGTGGTGATAGAGAGGCAAGGGCGGATGGAAAGATTTCAGGGATACCACGGGGCATCTTATTCTATGTCACCTGCACTCTACATTGTCATCTCAAATAATGCTTCTTAGGGGAGGCTTTCTCTGGCTCACCCTGGAGAACCGCCCCTGTAGGGGCGATTTCCTAAGCTACCGCTGTACCTTAGGCACACTTTCACTTGCGTGCCCATTAGATTGCCGGCTTCTTTAGGGCAGGGATAATATAATCATAATATATCAAATATATAATCAAACATGTCATATAGATATATTTTCATCTCTGTCTCCCTCAAGCCTTCTAATGACCACAAAAAGGTGCGCTGGGTGGCAGTTGAATGAATGAAAAAGGGGCACTCATAGATTCATGGATGCTTGAAGATTAATGGCTAACTGGAGGTTAAAGCACTAGTATTAAAGGTTCGACGATCGCAGGACAGTACGCTGTTTGCTACCAATCAACCTAACACTTTGTAGCACTTAAAAATTTTTGAAAAAATATTATGCCGATAAACTCCCCATTCCACAAATAGCCGAAGACCAGAGCACTACCTTTACAATAATTTTCCTTGGCTGATTTTATCGAGCGACTCTGTGCCCTAATAAGACTTTAGCCCAGAACTGGAACCTGACAGGCGTTTATAGTTCAAATCTCTAAATCCCAATTGCACGCCGGCATACCGGAACCAAACAGTTCGCGCTGCAGTTTCCGGGGGAGATGCCTGAGTACAGTACGATGAATCGATTGCTCCTGCCTGATGGAGGTCTCCCGGAAAAGGACTGCGAGCTCGGAGGCTGCGAAAGAGCATGTTCTCGTCCAGGAGGCTGTTTGAGCCGCAGAGACTGGGGGTGGGCGCCCTGGGCCTGTTTGACAGGGCGTCCACGTGGATCGGAGAGTTCAGTCATGTTTGTCTACGCAGTGACGTGGGCTTTGCTCAAGAACAAGACCCTCCGCTGCGGTGTCTCCTTGTTGGTGTCGGAGTTGGAGAGGTGAGAACCCAGAGGCTTGAGGAAGAAGCGTTTGGGGCGGGATTCCGGAAGGGGCGGTGCCTCCTGCCTGGTGGGATCTAATTGCGCGCTGTCTGTGGGGCAGCGGGCTGAAGACGGGGACCCTGGCACCCGCGGGCGAGGTTTGCTTTTGCGAGTTTCTCTAGACTGGCCTCCAGGCTGAGATTTGGCAGGAGGTAACAAAACTAGCATACGTCAGAGCCAGATTTTAACCCGAGTCTAGTGATTACAAAGTCTGCATTTTTTACTTAATACAGCGTGCAGCTTCTCAGGATCACTGGGGCCAAACGCAGTTACTTAACCGTTGTACTTTGGGGCATTTCCACGCACCAGTTCAAATTTGTGAAATGGGCTTTATTCACATTTCATATTTCTAAGGGTATATACAAGGTTTTTAGCACGATGCCTGCTAAGTGGTAGGGACTCCCCAAGGGGTAGCTGTTCTCCTTTGTGTTTCTATAACACTTTTGTGCCTACCCTTAGTACCTTATTGCCCTCATGATATTCCATGGTGTTCTTTAAGTGTTTGTGTCCCTATTTACACTGAATGCTTTGGGAATGGGGATTACTCCCACTACTCAAGGGAACACAGGTTGACACCGGGTAGCAGTGGAAGGACTGAGTCCTGAAATCATTTGGAACCAAGTTGGAAAGCAGACACCTTGCTTAATTTACTGTGTGATTTGGGGCAAGTTATTTACTTTTGCAGTTCTCGGTCTTGTCCATAAACAGCATAACTTTGATAAAGCTTTGTAACAGGAGGTAGGCCTTTCTGTCAGAAGTTAGTCCATCTATACTAATGAGGCCAAGGACAAGGCCACTTCATTTTAAACTTAAAATAGTCCATTTTGGGAAAGAGTTAATAAGCCTTGTCTGTGGTAGCGGGTCAGATGGCTTGTGGGCACATTTGGAGTCAGGGCGACAAAAATATGGGATTCAATGCTCTTAAGCACAACAAAACTACTGGAATGAACTCAAGGACTACATCCTCTTTCCTGTGTAGGGGTGTTATGTACAGAACGTCCTGTTGTTATATGTATCCCATAGTTACTGTAACATCTTCAAGGTGGATTATTTCCTCTGATAAATAGTAGTAGTCTTTAATGGGGTAATCTACAGAAGAGTTTGACAGTATCAGTTATACACTAATAATTTTCTTCCCTTCTCTGTTAGCACCCTCTGCCCCACCCCACCCCCCACCCAATAGTGAATTTGCTGCTTGAACTTCTTTCCTACTCATTCCCTAAAGTTTCCTGGCTGATACCTGACCCACCACTTTCTGAATCCAATACTTTCTCATCTTTACCTTGACTGTTTTATTGTGTATGCTACCAATACTGACTTTCCGTTTTTAAAAAACCTTATTTTATACAAACCCACTGTGCTTCCTCCTCTTCCTTCTTCTAGCTTGCAGCTCATTCTCATTTTCCTTAATGGTTTTCTTTGGTCTGTCCATTAATCTGTATTTTTTTAAAGATTTTATTTATTTATTTTTAGAGATGGAAGGGAGAGGGAGAGAGAGAGAGAGAGAGAAACATCAATGTGCGGTTGCTGGGGGACATGGCCTGCAACCTAGGCATGTGCCCTGACTGGGAATCGAACCTGCGATGCCTGGTTCGCAGCCCGCGCTCAATCCACTGAGCTATGCCAGCCAGGGCTAATCTGTATTTTTTTAATTGGAAAGTCAAAGGGCCAAGAATTACCTAAGGCAGTAATTAAGGTATATGAGCAAGGATAGACAAATAGACAAAATAAAAATAATAGAGATTTCAGGGGAAAAAAAGACCCATTTATGCCAATACCTGATTTATGGGAGAAAAAATTAAGATGCTGTAAAGTACTATGTAAAGGAAGATCCTTTAAATATATAGTGTTGGGACAAATATTTACAAGGCAAAAAATAGAATCTTGACTTCTATACCACATAAAGTCAATATTCCATTAACTATATGTCACATGAAAAAGCTTTAAAAAATTTTAGATGATATAATCTATTCAGAGCAGAAAAATAATTCTTAAATGGAACGTAAGAATCATTATAAAGGAAAATATTGGGGGTCAGCCCTCTTACAACTGGAAAGCATGAGAAGGAGTCCCAGAGGAAGTGGTTGTGACGCTGAGTCTGAGTGCTTGAATAAGATTGTCCCAGCTGCCTGAAATGGGCAAGGACAGTAGCAGCATAGGTACCAACATGGGTGACGGCAGGAGGTATGAGAGGAGAAAGCACATTTTGGAGAACAGGTGTGATTCGGTATGGTGGCATGGGAGGAATGCTAGGAAATGAGGCTGAAGAAGCCGCTGGGGCCTTAACAAGTGATAGGATTTGTATATCATTTTACAGGTTTAGAATTGACTTTTCGGAGGTGGTGCTGACTAAAAGGCATGAAGCAGAGATGTGAAAAACTCAAGCTTTCATTTTATTAACATGATTTTGGCCACAGTATAGAGGGTAGATAGCAGGAGGGCAGGTCTGGAAGGAGGGAGAAGCAACTAGAAGACCGTCGTGTTTCCCTGAAAGAAGCGGTTTGTTATTAATGTTGACACTATTACAGAAGTGCCATAGGTCCTCCCCTTTCTCTCCCCCTTGGCCTTCACCACATTGTTGTCTGTGCCCGTGGGCTATGCATACGTGCATACGTGCTCTGTGGCTAATCTCTGCCAGTCCCCCCACCCCTCCCCTCTGAGATCTGTCAGTCTGTTCCATGTATTGTGCCTCAGCAAGACGCGGTTTTAAAAGGCCCCTACTCCCGCGGCATGTGCCAAGGCCATTTAAAAGCCAGTTGTGCCTTCTGCTATGACTGTGATCGCTGCTGCTGTACTGCACTGTTTATCTCAATATATCCGTCACGTCTTGCTCAATTTGGGTTGTAACTTATTCAGCAGCTAATGTGTACCTTGCTTCTCAGATTTAACGCATGATCTTGACTTCTCAAGTGTGACCTTGATACTTTCCAACAACAAAACTACCTTAGACAACACTCCTCCAGGATTGACCTGGTTACCTGGACCCTCCCCTCATCCACCCTCTCTCAGGCAGTGTGCCCACCTGGGCTTTCTGCCCAAAGTCATACAGCCGGTGAGGGAGAAATGGTGAGGATGCTAACTGAAGCAAGCAGAGACAGCAGAATAGGAGAGAGAGAGTCAAGAAGGATTTGAAAATGCGACTGACCAAATATGGTGGCAGATTAGATGTGGCAATGAGGAACAGGGAGAAACTGAGTTTCCAAGGGTTCTGAGTTGCGCTGGTACCAGTACAGGGGAAATAGAGACGGAGCAGGTTGATCTCATTTTGTTCATGTAACAAACATCACTGAGCACCAACTATGTCCTAGGTACTCTGCTAAGATCTTGAACTCCAAGTGTGAGTAAGAGTGCGCAGTCAGCCGAGTCTTCATTTGGGCTTCACAAGAGCCCTGGTGAGTCCAGACAGTTACTTGCATTTGGCAGATAGGCTCTTGAGGCTCTGACATGTCCCTGGAGTAAGTTAATGGTGAATCTGGGACTCAGCTGAAGCCTCTTTCCCTGGGGCTTTTTCTTCAGCCACAGGAGGTAAGATGTGGATGTGAACAGTGTGTGAGGCCTCAGAGGAGCACATTTTCCCACCCCAGAGGCACTGGCAACCGTCCGAGACTGTACAGAAAATGAAGGGACAAGTGTGTATTCACTGTAGCCAAGCCAGGGGTGCGAGGTGGCCGGCAGGCAGTGTCCACCAGCCAGCTCTCTCAGTCCATGGTTGGCTTCCTTAGCAGCCGTCATCAGCTTCTCTTACTGCCCCTCCGGGCCTGGTTTCCTCAAGCCTTCTTTCTTGTACTTCCCATGTTTGGGGAGGGAGGGGGCTTAAATAAAACCAGATTTATGTATAAAGAATTGTGTATTTATTCTTACATGTTTCAACTTCCGTCACCTTCAAAGCACTCTCCATGTGATGCAATACACCTATCAAGGCATTTTTTCTACTGCTTAGAACGGTTTTTGAGCTCATCAATTTTGATGCCTTTTAGTGCTTCTGCTGTTTTTGTTTTATCTCTACTACATCAAAAGGAGAAGACATTTCCTTTTGAGGACTTTTTTCATTTGAGGAAAGAAAAAACGTTGCTGAGGGTGAGATCAGGTGAACAGGGAGGGTGGGACACAGGGGTCATGCAGTTCTTTTGTCAAAAACTGCCGAACACTCAGCGTGGCGTGGGCAGGTGCGCTTGGAGATCACCCGTCACGAAATGGGCAGAGGTGCTGAAAGAGTCTTCAAAAACAAATTCACTGAAGCCAAACACGGCCTCTCACAGCATGGTTCCACTGTACAGATGGGTTTCTAGAACACCAACCTAGTGGGGGAAGCTTATACTATAAGGGGCCTGCCCTTTAGAAGATAATCTTGTTTTTTGGGGGGCATCCCCCATCTTATTACTTGGACAGTTACTAAGTGGTGGACGCTGAACTAGGTATCGGAACCACAAACTAATCAGATATTTTATGCCCACTGGAATTCTCAGTCTTGTAGACAAAGGCAGAGTTGTGAACCAGTGAGTGAGATGAGGGTCAGGGACTTTGAAAGGGGAGGGCATGGCACAGGGGGCACAGAGGAGGAAGCGACGGACTCTCTTGGGGTCCAGTCTTGAGAAGGAATAGTGTTGTGTTCGGAAGGACAGTTGAACAAATATTCAGGGAGGGTAACAGCGTGAATTAAGCTACAGAGCCAGAAAAGTTTGGTGTTGGAGGCAGCTTTCTGAGGTACTGCCTTCTGCTTGGGTGTGTTTGTAAGCAGTTGACCATGTTAACATATAGGCAAAATCAGTATCTACTCTCAAGAGGGTGACAATCTAAAGATTTAAGGCAAATGAGTATATATTCCAAAGGAGTGTGTAGGTAACAATCAGATCTAAAAAAAAAAAATCCACACAAGCATTTTTTATTATGGAAGACATCATACATGGGAATCAAGGGAAGAAAATTTTTCAAGGTGTGTCCACTGGTGTCAAGTGCTTTAGACTTTTATGTGAGAAGAGAATCAAGAACTGAGTACTGAGCTTGCAACATAGAGGTCATCTGGGTTTATGACAGTCACTTCAGAGGAGGAGTAGGGATGCAGTTGAATTGGAGTGACTTGAAGACAGAATGGGAAATAAGGAAGTGAAAGCAACCCAAACGGAAGACTTCTGGGAAATTTTACAGTTAAGGGAGGTGGAGACGTGGAGCGGGGCCTGGAGAGGGAAGACCAAGTTGTTGAGGGCATGTTATCAAGAGCCTTCCCACACTGGCAGTGGGGACCCCAGGAGATTTCAGAATCAGAACACTCATGGCAAATGTTGGGTTGGAAAGAGGGATGTGGTGGTAATAACCTGAAGGAGATGAAGTTGAGAGACCAGCGAGCAGATAGTTCAGGAATAATGGGATGCGGATGTGAACTTGGGTGGTGGCCATCAGGATGGAAATTAGCAAACAGAAAGGAGGGCCATTATGGAAGCATAGTAATCTTTGCTGCAAGATTTTCAGCCAAGTGCCCAAATCATTTACTTAGAGACTAAACTATGGAACTGAAGGGAATGTAAGTGTAATCTTATTTTACAGAAGGGGAAACTGAGACCCAAGAAATGAAGTTGTTAAAGCATGTATCTTATGTGAAAAGAAATCATGTTAAATGTACTCATAAATTTATGTATTCAGGCATCCAGGACATAAATGTACCTGACGATACCCAATTAGTGGTCCTGGGTTGGATCATCTGAACAGTTTTCTCCTTGGTCTTCAACAGCCCTCTTCTGGAAAATGACAGGACCTTAGGCTTTCCTCATAAATGTCTTCTTAGGTAGTCGCCAGAGGGCAGGGCCATGGTACACACTATCAGAACTTGCTCCCTGCTCTGAAGGACATCAGACTGCTGGACTCGTGGGCCTCTGCTCTGCATTTCTGTTCTGTGGTCACCTTGAGTCTGTCAGCTGTCTGTCCTCTGCACACTGACAGCCCTCAGTCAACCACCTCTCCTGATGTTTCTGGCATGGTGGTGCTGGCTTGCTGTCCTCCCAGTCTGGTTAGCGTTTGTGCACCAGCTGTTCATATTGCTGCCATCCACAGCTACTCACCTCTGTGTCAGCTCTGTTTATAAGGAAACACTTCCTTTTGTATCCAGTTCTTTTGGAAGGGGAGTTGCTTAGGCTCTGGTGACGTAGCACTTTAATGTTGCCCACGGTTCGCTCTTCCCCCTGGGTGCGCAGATGCCTGCTGAGAGCAGTGAGGGCTGTTGGAGAAAAGTGTGTGCAAGGGCAGACCCATTGCTATTTCCACTCAGGCATCACTGTTAACTCTAACGCAGGATGTCTGACGCCTTTATCACTTACGGGGACCTGCTTTCCCTCCCAATGGCTTGGCTATCCCAACCACTGGGTAGATATTACTATCTCCCAACTGCAAGTATAAGCCCTAATAAAGTTATTTCCCACAGGTCTTTGAGCCACATGTGAGCCAACAATGTGTCAGGACCGTCTTGTGCATCCCATTGCTTCAGTGACAGTTACGGAAGCCTTGTTGGGAAGTCCCTTGTAACTTGGCACTAGTCTGCTACCTGGGGCAAGTTGCTTTACCATTCTGGGTCTCGTTTTCCTTAACTGGGGAGCGTGAAAACAGCAAATATAGACAAAGTTCTTGGAAATGATGCATCTTATCCTAAGCTGGCTTCTCAGCTCTGATCCAAATACAAGGTGTGAGTAAGAGGTTTGTATGCTTCATATCAGATGTTCACATATATGCATAGCCACTTCAATGGAAAGATCTTTACAGAAGTTAAACTGGGAGTTTAAGTGGAAATGTTCTGAGATCCTTTCTCTTCTTTCATTTACCATATTTTTCGGACCATAGTACGCACCTAGGTTTTAGAGGCAGAAAATAGGAAAAAAAATTTTGAGGCAAAAAATGTGGTAAAATATTTAATAACATAACATAATATTTCACCAATGTAAATGTAAACAGAACTCAACAGCAGCATTAACAACCATTATTCCTCCCAAATTTGGGGTGGGGTGGGGGAGTGCAACCTATAGTCCAAAAAATATGGTAGTTTTCTCTTCCTGGACCCTCAGAGTGTGAGTGCTGCCTACGGGAAGATCCTGCACTCTGCTTAACCAGGAGAGAGCGCAAGGGAGATTGGCATAGGGGAACTTGCTGAGGACAGGCAGGGAGGGTTGAATGCCTACAGCCTGGGGCTGATCTGTTTGAGATCTCCGGCTCACTTTGGACCTTATCGGCAAGGTTGCTTTCTGCGTGTGGACACGACGTGGTGGGAGTAATGAGGCCTTTAAGAGGCAGGCTGACATCTGTGGCAGACAGCAGGAGACCCCTCTGAGGCAGAGACTGAACAAAAAGCGTTCGTGTGTGGCCAGCGGAGCAGCATCAGTAGGACTTTCTAACAAGAGGAAGACGGATGGAGGCAAAGCTCTAGGCGGAATGTGGAAGTGGCTGAAAGTGCAGACACTTTGTATGTGCTTGTCAACTCTCAGAGGGGCGACAAATCAGGAAACTCGGGACTGGAGCAATGTGTGTGTGTGTGCGTGTGAGAGGGAGGGGGAGGGACCATTGACTCACACTTCAGTTTACAGATCATTTCTGTACCCGTTTTACCAACCCACACAAGTTGAAATCCACTTTTGCCTCTTAGCTGCCAGGCGACCTTGGACAAATTAACCTCTCTGCGTATTTCATGCCTCACTTACAAAATGATGAAAATACAAATGCTTACCTTATAGATTTGCCTTGAATTAAATGAACTAATTGCTATAAAACATGTAAATATATTAGTGTATATAAAGAGCCCAGAATACCACTTGGCACATGAGTATTTTTGCAACATCATAATTATGCTGACCTGATCTACATCAGACCAGATGTTGAGCTCAAGTCTCTTTCCAGCCCCACACAGCTCTTCTTAAAAGGGTATGTGTGTGTGTGTGTGTGTGCGCTCGCACGCGCGCTAAAGATTGGAGAGATAAAGGAATTTGCATTTCATTTGTACCAACAACTTGGAATTTCAGGGCATACAGTTCTCTTCCTAAAAGTCCTCAAATGTTTTCAGTTTGAACTTACTCTTTGCCCATTCTCCACTCGCCCCACATTTCCGGCCTTCATCAGTGCAGAGTATTTTAGCAATCTGTTTCTCCACCTTTTAGCTCTACTGACCTGTGACTTTACAGTCTTTTCGCCCACCCCCAACCTGGTGGTTAGGAAAGCATGGGCTTCTTCTCCTTCTGTAAGCATATATCATGCAGTAGATACGGTTTCTAATTGTTCTCATGAATTCTTTAATACCGAAGTGTATTGAAAGCAATCTGATGAATTATTCTTATCATTTGAGCTATCAGTCCAGCTATAGGTTTTCTGGAAATCCACATTTTCACACTTCAGGCTACAGAGGTAATACGAGAGACAGTGAACCCGTGAAGAGCAGAGGCTGAATGTTACTCATCCTTGCATACACAGCAGTACCCGGTGGGTGGCTCAAAAATTGATGTAGACTTGTCATTCACTGCCTGTTTCTTTTCAGTACGAGCGAAATACTTTTTTCTGGGAGAACCTTCAGGCCTGGTGCCTGGGTGCAGTTAATAGGCGTAACGTTGTAGGCCTTCTTCCATTCCCATGGCGGTAAAGCCAGTGGCTCCTTCTGGGCTCAGCTGTGTAACAGAGGCCCAAACGATGCTGATTCCACTGCATCACCCAGGACGAGTGGTTTCAGTCATGAGTAACTCTTGCTCTTCTCACTCCACGGCACTCGATATTCGACGTATTGTGTCACTGTGATAGCTCCTCGATACTCAGTGTCTTCTGTGGAATAGTAAATCATTTGACTTTCTACCAAATTTAGCAGCTTGGCCATGTTCCTCCAGTGGAGAGAAGAATGGGAGAAGTGGTTTTCAAAAGGGATGGGTGACATTCTTTTCTCTGCAGACATGTTTTCCCCCACATGACAGATACCCTTTTGTTCCCTATGTTTTTTTGTTTAAAATGTTTTTTTTGTAATAAAGAGTGTTACTGTTTTTTGATGTTTGACTAACATCTTCTAAGCCTCACCTTTCCCTTTTCCCCCTTTGTCCCACATGTGGGCAAGCTGATAAGAAAGCCCAGGTGATCTTTCCTTTGTGCCTGTGCAAGATTAAACCATGTACAGGAATTTTTGTTCTAGTGACCCTCCCAGTCACTGTAACAATCCCAAGCTAATCTTTTCTTGTGCTCTCAAGCCATTTTTGAGTCTGCTTGGGAGTCACCCTGCTCCCACATGGGGAATACATCTTTTTGTACCTTCGTGTGTGTGTGTGTGTGTGTGTGTGTGTGTGTGTATCTGTATGCATGCGTTGAAACCAGATTTTGTACTATTCAGCTTGAATAGGGGTCCATCCTGACCCTACAGTGTGTCTGCAACAATTTTATTAAATATTTAATGCATACAGAGGGATATTTTATGTTTAAAGTATAAAAGTAGCAATTTTTAAAAGTTTTAGACCTATCACTGAACCTCAGAAATGGAATATTATCAATGTATTTGAAGTGTTCTTCCCTAATTCCATGCTACACCTTCCATAAACCAGTCCCCTGCCCTAGCTAGTCAGGGTATAAATTACCCTTGATATTTGAGTATTTGATTATCACTGCCCTCATTTTATTTTTAGATTTTAATCACAGATATAAGTATTCCTAAGTCATGTATTGCTTTGTCTTACATGTTTGTTAACTCAGTACAGATGGAGTCATACTGCACATACTATTTCGGGACTTCTCAACACTACATTTGAAAGTTTTATTCACATTAATCATGTAACTGCGTGCATTTTCTCTACTGTGTTGTATGTCCATTGTATGACTATACTGCAAGTAACTTATGGATTGTCCTTTCAGTAGCGATTTGATATTTTTCCCTACCTTTTGATCTTATATGTAATATTGCTTTGAACATTTTTGTACATAAGCTGTAATGAAAATGTGCAAGAGTTTCTCCAGCGTGTTTGACCAGGAGTGGAATTTCTGAATTATACAATATCCACAGTTTAAACTGTATTTGATGGTGGCAAATTGATTTCCAAAGTGGCTGTAAATATTTACATTCCAATTTTATATCTATTTGGATAAACAATTTCCAGCACCATTTATTGAAAGGTTCAACACCCACTGATTATTTATATTATCACCTCTGTCATAAGTCAAGTTTGCATATCCAGATGTTCCTTGATTTACCATGGAAAAGCTTACCAGAGCTTTTTATTTTGATGAGAACCCATTTGTTTATTCTTTCCTTTATGTGCCCTGCTCTAGGGGACATATCAGTGAAAATGTTGCTGCATGCAATATCTGAGATTTTCCTGCCTATGTTCTCCTCTAGGACTTTTATGTTGTCATGACTTATATTTTGTCCACCTTGAATTTATTTTTGTGTATGGTATAAGTTGGTGCTCGAGTTTCATTTTTTTGCATGTAGCTGTCCAGCTTTTCCAACACCATTTGTTGAATTGGCTATTTTTACTCCATTTGGTTGCTGCCCCCCTTGTCAAATATTAATTGACCATAGAGACTTGGGTTTATTTCTGGGCTCTCTGTTCTGTTCCATTGATTAAAAATTTTAAATTAAAAAATGGGCAAAGGACTTGAACAGACACTTCTCTGAGGAGGACATACAGAGGATCCAGAGACACATGAAAAGATGCTCAGTATCGGTAGCTATCAGAGAGATGCAAATTAAAACCACAATGAGGTACCACCTCACACCAGTCAGAGTGGCCATCATAAACAAAGCAACAAACAACAAGTGTTGGAGAGCTTGTGGAGAAAAGGGGACCCCAGTGCACTGTTGGTGGGATTGCAGACTGGTATAACCACTATGGAAAACAGTATGGAATTTTCTTGGAAAGCTAAAAATGGATCTGCCTTTGACTCAGCAATTCCACTGCTAGGATTATATCCTGAGAACCCTGAAACACCAATCCAAAAGAACCTATGCACCCCAGTGTTCATTGCAGCACAATTTACAATAGCCAAGTGTTAGAAGCAACCTAGGTGCCCATCAGTAAATGAATGGATCAAAAAACTATGGAATTCACACATGGATAAAAACTAGGGGGAGGGTGGTAATGGGAGGGAAGGTGGGCTGGATTGGGAGTAAAGGGGAGAAAACTGTACTTGAACAATGATTAAAATAAAATTTAAAAAAGAAAACTAGGGAGAAAACTATAAAAAAACCAGAACTATAGAATTCTGTGCAGCAGAAAGAAGGAAGGAGCTCCTACCCTTTGCAACAGCATGAATGGAACTGGAAAGCATTATGCTAAGTGAAATGAGCCAGGTGATGAAAGACAAATACCATATGATCTCACCTATAAGTGGAACCTAATCAACAAAACAAATAAACAAGCAAAATGTAACCAAAGACACTGAAATAGAGGACAGGCTGAAAGTGACCAGAGGGGAGAGGGGAGGGAATTTCAGGGGAAAAGGGCAAGGGTTTCCGGGAACAAGTATAAAGGACACATGGACAAAAGCAAGGGGGGTGGTCCAAACGGGAGGGAGGTGGGGAGGGCTGGGATGGGAGTAAAAGGCAGAAAACTGTACTTGAACAATTAAAATGAAAATAAATAAAAACTTTTAAAAGAAAAAAATTAATAAAAGTTGTGTTTTAATGGTTATATAAAAGAAACCGACTTGATTATCTTGGTTTTGATTCTAAATTCAGTAACCTTACAAAACTCACATTCCAATAATTTATCTATAGGTTATTTTGTTTTTTTCTCTGTATCTCTAAACAATAACAGTTTGATTCTTCCTTTCCAGTACTTGTATCTTTTAACTCTTTTTCTTGCCATTAACTGGCTAGAACCTTCAACACAATGGTGCACAGAAATGTCTTGTTCTGATTGTGAAAGAGAACATTTTACCATTAACTAATTGTAGACTTTTTGTGGATACTCTACATTGACTGATGGTGATCCTGGGAGTGTCCTTTGGTTGCCTGACAATGAAACAGTTGGGTCCGGGGACACTGCCTCTCCCCAGTTCAGCCGGAGGAGTAAGTCAGAGCCTAACTTTCCTGGAACTGGATGCTGTCCTTCCTCAAGGTGCCTGAATCCAGTAACCATAGATCATCAGTAAAAATGAAAACATGAGCACAGGAAGACTTGAACACAAATTTTCATGGCAGCATTTTCACAATAGCCAAAAAGTGGAAACAACCTAAATGCCCATCAACTGGTAAATGGATAAATAAAATGTCTTACAGTCATACGATGGAATACCATTTGGCAATAAAAAAAGAATGAAGTATTGACACATGCTGCAGTGTGGATGGACTACAAAACCATTATATCCAGTGAGAAAAGCCAGTCACTAAAGAACACATTGTATGATTCTATTTATGTCAAATGTCCAAAAAAGGATAATCTGTAGAGATAGAAAATAAGTTAGTGTTATCTAGGGCTGGGAATGGGAACAGAAAATGGCTGTAAATGAACATGAACTTCCTTTTTAGGGTGATAGAAATGTTCTAAAATTAGGTTGTGATAGCTGTACAACTATAAATAAAATAAAATTAATTGAATGATACACTTAAAATAGGTGGATTTTGCCCTGGCTGGTGTGGCTCAGTGGATTAGGTGCCAGCCTGTGACCCAAAAGGTTGCCAATTTGATTCCTGGTCAGGGCACATGCCTGGGTTGCGGGCCAGGTCCCCAGTTGGGGTGTGCGAGAGGCAACCAGTTGATGTGTTTCTCACACATCGATGTTTCTCTCCCTCTCTTTCTCCTTCCACTCCCCTCCCTCTAAAAATAAATAAATTTTAAAAATCTTTTTAAAAAACAGGTGGATTTTATGGTATGGAAATTATACTTCAATGAGGCCTTTTTTTTAAAGGTCAATAAAAGCTGATGTTTCGTGATAATTATCTGACTGGTTTCTAAACAGAGCTGTCCTGGTGTCTAGGTCCTCACTGGTTATTGCCTGCCTCCATGGCTGCTCTGATGCTTACATGGAAGTTAGGATAGCAAAGAGCAGACGATTATGGCAAGCAAATCACTGAACGGTTGCTGGCTACTCAGTTGTTTGCTGCCTAAGTCCTAACTGTATGTCCTTCACTAAAGGTCACTCCTGCTGTTAAATAATAATAAACCTTGTAGCTAGGCCACAGAGTACACACCGTCCTGACCCCATAGCAGAACCACACCTCCATTCTAGAATGCTCTGGCCCCTGCTCGTCCCTGCATTGCATTACAAGAAAAAGGAGGAATTGGACTTTGTTTTGCTGAAATGTTCCACATTCCCCCTAACAGCCCCCCCAAACAAAACCTGTTCTATGTGTGCATATCACATGTCATTATAGTGTTTGCCTTCATCTACTTCCAATCCTAGTTTGCTAACATTGTTATTGTGGTGGATGTTGAATGATTGACATTTTTCTCCATCTCTTGAGGTGATTATATTTCTCCTTTAAGATGTTAATGCAGTGGGTTACACAGATTAATTTTAGATTAGTTTTCTAATAATCCAACCCTCCATTCATGAGACAAACCCTACGTGGTCAACGTGGCAGACACTGTTGGTGCCCGACCCAGACCCCCTGCGGTCCTTTCTTCTAGTTTGGTGTACACACCCCCAGCTGCTGCCGGTGGTGTTGCTACAGCACACACCAGTCACACCCACGTGGTTCTCCGGAGACTTGCCCCTGTTCGATTGAAATTGCATCACTAAAATGTACTTATTTAGAAGTTATACCCTACAGTGATCCTAGAAATACCTGTGATCGAGACACTGTATCAGGTCTCCAGAAAACACCAGAGAGGAGATGCAATGGAGAGGTCAGCCAGCCACAATCATTGGTTACCACAGTGCTGGCATGATGAGCTCATGAATTGAGTGCTGTGATGGCAGAGATAAAGGCTATTCGTGGGCACAAAAGCATGGCATCCCTCACCAAGGCTGATCTTGCTACCAGCATCACCATACCTGTCAACAACAGACTGATACTGAGCCTTTGATTGTGTGTGAATCTTTGAGGAGACCAACCAGTCACTTAGTGGCACTTGTTTACGTAAGACCCCTTGCACCCTGGGAAGGGCAGCAATTGAATACGATTGACATATTTTCTAAGTGTGAGTTTACCTTTCCTACCTGCATTGACTTGGTCAGCACCTTGGCTCACAGAATATCTGATTTCACTGACATGGGATCTGTCACTGCAGATCCAGGGAATGAATGTATGAGAAAGAGGTTCAGCAGTGGGCACGAGCCTGTGTGATTAACTGGTCCTGCTACATTCCACATCATTCATCAGCTGTTAGCCTGACAAGAGCAATAGAATGGCCTCTAAGAAACGCCGCTTGGAGATGATATCCAACAAAGATGGAGCGCTATCCTTCCAGATACAGTATGCATATTAAAGCAGAGGTTGGCAAATAGTCATTCAAAGGACAAATCTGGCTGGCTGCTGTTTTACAGAAACAATTTGTTGGACCACAACCCCACTCATCTGCACACCGTCTACAGCTGCTTCTATGCTACATCGATGGAGCTGAGTAGTTGTGTCAGAGACTGTGTGGTCCGCAGAGCCTAAAATATTTATTGTCTAGCTTTTTACATAAAAAGTTTGTTGCTCTTGCCCTAAACCAGTGGTCAGCTTATGGTCCTATGTTACCATTGGAAACCAAGGAATGGGAAGGATGATGGCCCTGTTCCAGAAACCCACTTGGGAAGCTTGCGCTTTTAGCTTCTGAGGCTTTAGACTGTTGAAGAACTAAAGGTCCTGGTTTCTGGAAAGGGGACACTTCCACTAGGGAGCACACTGATAGTTGTGCTTAATTTAAGGCTGTTGCTGCCATTGACCATTCTAGGCTCACTGTGCCAGTAGCCCAGCAGGAAGAGAAAAGAGTTACCGTATTTAAAGGGGTAATTGACTGACAATCAGGAGGAGGTAGGGTTGTTGCTGCATAATGGTGGCAGGGAAGAATATATTTAGCATTCATGTGAGACACTGGAGTATCTCTTGGTATTGCCACTGTAACTTGGCAAGTATTTGTTCAGACATCAGCATGGTGACCAAAATCTCAGACCCTACAGGTGACACCACCAGGTAAGCCACCTAAACCAACAGAATGCTGGCTCAGGTTGAGGGGACTGTAGAAGTGGGTGGTAAAGGAAATAATATCAGTCTGACCTTAGGGCGAACTGCAGCAGTGGAGGCTATAGTTTCATCCCACTAACTTTTCTATTAAGTTTTCCTAGAAGTTGTGATCAACCAGACCCCTGGAGAAGGTGTAAAGAATGGAGTGAACCTAATGTGCAAAGCAAATGGACCTGAGTGGTGCAAGGGGTGGAGCATAGCAGACGATGTTGGTGCTCTGTCTGGATGTCCTGGGTTTCATTTTATTGGTTCAGTGCACCCATTCTTCTCCATCTGCTGGATGTGATGCTGCTAATGGCTCACACCTGCGACGTTTTCCAGAGGCTTCCCCTTGGTGGATTGGAGCAACGTTACCAGGAGTCTAGTTTGGAAGTAATGCACTACTCGTCCCTTTAACAGTCGGTAAACAGTGACTGCCTAATGCCTGATACGGAGGTACAGAAGCATCACTTCCTTGTCAGAATGTGGCAAAGACTGTGGTGTGGTATGTGCATCAGAGCCCCTGAGTGATTTCAGGGGCCGAGGCTACACTGAGCTGAAACCACACTCTTGCTTTGCTTCTTCCCTTGGCCTTTTCCATTAGTTGTTTTTTTTAGGTATAGTTATGAGGCTGGACCTTAAAAGATGCTGTTGATATGCTGATGGGTCTAAAACAGGCAGCTCAGGGTTATGTTGGGCCCAAGATTTCTCATATAATTATGAAATTTCCCCCTTGAAAAACTCATTTGTATCTTTTCTGCTTTTGTAAAGTTTATTCTATGTTTTCCCTAATGTCTAAAAATGGAATGCTAAGTTCATTAATGTTGAGCCTCTTTTGTGCTTTCTTAGGAATATATAATTATCCATTTTCCTCCAAATAAGACTTCAGCAGCATCTCACAAGTATTGAATATGACTTTATCATTCAGTTCTAAGAATTTATGATGTCCATTATGACTTTTTTAACCCCCAAATAAAAGTTTAAATTTCCAAATATATGGTAGTATTTTTATTTGTCTTTTGTTACTGGTTTTTAATTTTATGGTTGTCAAGTAAGTTTGTACATGCTATGAATTTGTTGAAATCGATTGAGACTTGTTTTGCAAACTATAATAAATATTTTGTGCTCAAAAAGAATGTATATTCTGCAGCTGGTGAGTGCGGTATTCTATACTTACCTTTTCATTAAGCTTGTTAATTGTGTTACTCAGATTTTTTTATATCCTTATTTTTTGGCCTGTTTAATTTACTATGAGGAAATGAAGTTAAAATCTTCTAAGATGCTGAATTTGTTCATATATTATGAGACTGTCTTATTAAGTGCATAAAGTTTAGAACTATCTTTTCCTGATGAATTGAAGTTTTATTATTATGTAGTGACAGTTATGTAAAGATCTATATGTAGATCTTTATCTCCAGAAGTGCATTTTGCTTTAAAATCCCATATTTTGTATTACAGTATAGCTACACAAGATGTCTTTGATTAGTATTTTCCTAGTCTATTTTTCCCATGTTTTGACTTTTAGACTTTGTTTGAATGTTTTAGTTGAGGCACTTATAAAGAGGATAGAGTTGGATTATTTTTAATCCAGTCTGACAATCTTTGACTTCTAATTGTATAATTTAGATAAATTCCACTTATTAAG
Source organism: Tonatia bakeri (assembly GCA_004024845.1). NCBI lineage: Eukaryota > Metazoa > Chordata > Mammalia > Chiroptera > Phyllostomidae > Tonatia > Tonatia bakeri. The sequence goes on from PVIA01003302.1 coordinate 118,641, forward strand.
ATCAGTTTTCTATTTGGTATTATCTTTATTTCATCATCAAAATATTCACTGATACTTCCCAGTAGCTCCTCCTTACCAGACCCCTCTCTTCTAGGCCTGTCCCTGTTAAAGTGTCATACTCCTAACCCCATTAACATCTAAGTCCATTAATAGGCTTGACCATGTGACTGATTAGTTTTTTTTTTTAATTTATTTTTAGAGAGGGGAAGGGAGGGAGAAGGAGAGGGAGAGAAACATCAATGTGTGGTTACCTCTTATGTGGCCCCCACTGGGGGCCTGGCCTGCAACCCAGGCATGTGCCCTGACTGGGAATCAAACCGGTTACCTTTTGGTTTGCAGCCCGTGCTCAATCCACTGAGCTACACCAGGCAGGGGCTGATTAGTTGTTTTTTTTTTTTTTTTTATCAATTAAAAGTGAGTATAATTGAATGGACTACTTCTGAGTAGAAACTTTTAGAGTCATCATGTTCTTCTGAGTTGTTCTCTGCTTCAGTAATATGGTATTCCAGACTGAAGGTATTCCTTTGGTCTAGGTCCCAGATTGAATATCTGAAGCCAGCTGAAGACTGGCATGTAATGTGAGTGAGAAATAAATCTTAGGTTCTGTAAGGCTATCCTGCATTAATAATTACTAACTAATGCAGGATAGCCTTACAAGATCTGATTAATGCATTTTCTGATTAATTTTTTTCTACCCTATTATTTGCTTTCCTCTATTTCTCTATCTCTCTCATTCTTCCCTCTTTTCTCCTATTACGCTTTCTTCTTGGATGTTTTTAAAGTTTTTTCATTTCTTTTCTCTCTATAACATTTTAGAATTACAGTCTGTACTTTTAAAGTTATTTCCCTATCTATTTTAACTTGTATAACAAGTATCCATTAGGATAGACTATGTCATGCACTGGGAATAAACAATTCCATATTCTCAGGGGCTTAGAACGATAAAGATTTCCACGTTCCCTCTCAATATATAGGCTGATGCAGGGTCTACCATTTGGGAACATGAGTTGTAGCAAAATGAAAGAATAATTTATAGTGGTGCTCAAATGCATCTGCCTTGGGTCACTTCTCATAAAAGCACATATCACAACCAAATTCTTAGAAACAGAAAAGTGCAATTCTCCTGTGTGAGTAGAAGGAGAGGAAAACTTGAAATATTGATTAGGAAATGTAATGTCTACAACAGTTTGCCCTCCTGCTTACCACTCTTTCTCCCATGTAGATCGCACTTATTCCCACCTCACAGGAGACAATGCCAAAGACCCCATGCCAAAGTTAGAAAGCTTAGCCAGAGTCAAGGCTCCTCTATGTTGTGGATGCATAACAGTCTACAAAAGATCCTAATGTGGTTCCTCTTGATACAAGCCCTCTGAGTCAGAAAGACCAATTATGTTCACTGCATGCTTCCAATATACAGTGATGAAACAGGCATAGCATGACTAGAAAAGTACTCACATTTGGAAAAGAAAAAGTCCTTGATACATAGCAGTCACTGCTCCATGGTAATTTTGAAATTTTGGTAGACAAATATTGTTCAGGCCTTCCATCTTTGAGGTGGGGAATATTCCTTGATTAAATCTACTCTCCAGAGAGTGGAGGGACTTCTTTTTCTATTGTTCTCTGTGGCCCTGACTCTACCCTCTGGAAAGTTCTTCCTTTTCCCTTATCTTCTTGACCACATCAGAAATAGAGGGCAGCAGAACCTCCTGTGAGTCATGCAGTTTTCTCAGTTCTTCTCCTGCCCTACTTCCTCTGGCAATACAACTACACCAAACTCAGTAGACTTCCTATCTATTTGATTTCATCAGCTGTGTGTGCCAGTGTCCACAGTTCTTTATAAAATGTACTTTCTTAGGATGTTACATTTCTCTTTTCTCACACACATGCATTTTTCTATATTCCCATCACTTTAATATCAGGTAACCTGAGCCCATTAGATGTCACTGGGGAAGATTCATACGTTATTTTGTCTAAATAAGCAATTTTCGGATACCACACCCTAGTGGGCTTTTTGCCCTGAAGTTCTTAATCCATCCAGTGGTTTTCACAAAGTTATAATGGGCACAAAGATTTTCTTACATTTGATTTTTACATTTTGGTGTGGTGAGGTGGTTTTCTTTTTGATCTCTGAAAGCCCATGAATTTTAATATTTTCTACTATCTTCCTGTTTGCAAAGATGCCGATTCTTTTCTGAATTCAGGAAATGGTCAAATGCAGTCAACAATTACCAACACTCACTAGTGAAGTTTTGTTTTCCAACTTCTTCCCCTAGGTACTTACTGTTTCTGTAACCTTGGACAAGTTACTTAACCTCTCTGTGTGTCGGTTTCTTCAGTTTACAATATTGAGCTAATAATAGTATCTTCTTTAGAGGGATTTAAAGTAATTCAAGTAAACCCTTAGAACACTCTTTGGCATGTACAAGTGTTTCCTATTGTAGTTATTACTACTTGTCACAATGTCAGCACTTCAGTTTACATCCCTTGCTGTAGACAAAGTTCCGTCTCTCCACCGACAGAGAGATGGCTTTAGCCAGACAATCAGATCAGATCATAATAATAGAGCAGCCGTGCTTTCTGGGTTATTCTGCCCTAAGTAATTCTGCATATGAGCATCAGTCATTCAGCCCCTGTTGAGCTAAAGCATGGCCAGTTCAACCTCTTTCAACAGTTCGTATTCTAAAGGGAAGATACTGCCTCACATCCTTCCTGCAGTTTTCATTTTCCCAGCTCCAGATGTCCTGCATAATTAACCGAAAAGGAAAAAGCAACACTTGGCAAGGCAGGGCTCTCTAAACTCACACAGGCAAACAGCGTTTTTCCATCTTCACCTTGACCCTCACTCCAAAAAAGTTGCAGCATCTCAAAGACATCTCTGATTCAAACACACTTGAGAAAGCTCATTACTGAACAGAATGCTAGCCACTCAATCTAAATTACCTGAATCAGGTGAAGGGTGACTCTTCCCTCTCTTTCTCCCCAAAAGGTGAAGTCAACTCTATGTCTTTCAGGACCAAAAAAAGCTGGCAATTTATAAAAGACTCCAAAAGGATCCTAAAGTCTGGCTTTAAGTAATTATATCTAGATATAAATTTAGATTATAAATAAAATGGACATACAATTTTATCAAAATAGAGTTTACTCTCCACAGTCTTAAAATCTGCTCTTTTCACTTAGCAGATTTGATGTTGATACATTTTACAATACTGTTTTTACTGGTTTTATGGTATTCAGATGTATGAAGGAAACAATTCCCTATACTTGAACCTCTGGATTGTTTCCTGAGACTCCCTAGGACAATAATGATGTGATAAACATTCTTGAAATTAAATTTGGAGAGCAGATTTATTTATTAACCTTGAGAGTTTTTTAAAGATGTGGTTCCCCTAAGTCTTGCCCATCTTTGAAAATAATCCATTTGTAAGAAAATTTTTAAAAATATCTTAACTTGAATGTCCCCTCTATTTCCAGTTAGACCCTAATTGACACAGAAACTATTACTTATCAATACCTACTGTGTGTCCTACACTTTACATTCTTTACCTAAATCACCCAAGAACCTTTTGTGCCGTGTCATTATCCTTGTTTAAGAAATGAGGCTCAAAGAAATAAAGTAATATGTCCAAGGTCACAGCTAGTTAAGAGCAGAAAACTTGAATTCTTTTTGGTCAGACTTTAAAGTTCAGGAACTTTCTCTAACACCGTATTCTGAAAGAGATAATGTAATTCAATTTTTTTAATTGATCCAACAATATTTTAGATTCAGCAAGGAAGGTGATCATTTAAAACTGTCAGTGAATGAACTTGCAAAATGAATAACCACTAAAAGTTGGAAATTAAAATGTTTAGTTATAAGGTAGCTGAAATTAAGAGGCACTTCTAATTTCCTTTGATCCCCAAAACACACAGTGTGTACCATCTGCTCTGAGATGGGTGCATGCTCAGGCTAACTTCCATGCTCTTCCTTAAGAAGTCTCTATCCATGAATATAACTCTCTGTCCTTACAGATGATCTTTGCTCCATTGGACATTGTCAAAAACATAAGTACCAATGCCAGCATGTTTTAGATTTAACAGAGAAAATGTTTGAAGAGTTTGCCACATTCCTTGTTCTTAAGGTTGTGGAACATAGATTCTGGTTGGCTCCTTTCTGCCCACCCTTTGATCTAAATCTGTCTACCTTTTGGAAAGATCAGCTTCTACCAATTGAAAGATACATGCACCTTGTTTGTCTTGTTGATCAACTGCTGAAACTGAACTTGTTGGTTTGTAGTTTTGCATTACTACGATTTTGAGGCCGCCCTTGAGGAAAGTTGAACCCCTCACTCATTGGCCTCCCTTGGCATGCATCAGTTAGGCAGGTTCACCTGCAAGAAAGAGTGCCTCGAAGCATAGAAATTTTCTTGTTTCAAAGTGGGCAGTTCCAGAGATGATGGGCAACCCCACATGTCATCAGTGATCCAGTTAACAAGGTGGCTACCACGGCTCTAGGCATTAGGTCCTTTTTTTTTTCTTCAAATTCTCACCCGAGAATATGTTTACTGAGTTGAAAGGGAGCTGAAGGGAGACAGAAACATCGATAATGAGAGAGAAACATCAATCGGTTGCCTCCCATACACACCCTAACCGGGGATCTAACCTGCAACCTAGGTATGTGCCCTGATCAGGGAAGGAACCCAGAACCTTTTGGTGCATGGGATGGCCCTCCAACCTACTGAGCCACTGGGCCAGGGCTAGGCATTAGGTCTTCACACTACTTTTAAAGATGAGAAAAAGGGGGGCAGAGGGAAAACACCTTTCCTGTTCATCAGGAAGGAACTATGTTCCAGATTTTCTCCTGTGTCTCTAAGTGGGAAATGGATCACATGGCCATGTCTAACTAACTGCAAGACAGGCTGAAAAGTACCTAGTGAAGGTGTTTAAAATCCCCATGGTTGGCTTAGGCCAGTCACAGTTTATGTGTATTCAGCCTTTTTGTTCCTACCTCTTTGGTGCTTTTTATGGTCCTTCACTTTCACAGTGGCCAACGCCGAAGAAAGGAGAAAGGACTGTTGGGTAAGCAGCTCAGTGATACGGTATGTCATGTGACAGGTGTTCTGTGCTCCGATAGGTAAGAAAGGACAATAAAGTTACCCGTGAGGGCTAGTCAAGTACTGGGTTTGGTCTGTGCTTGGTTCCTTTAGTCTTGGCCACTGGAAGAGTGAATGAGATAACAAAGACACCAAAATTGAAGGAATACAAAAGCCGATTGAGATCCTCCACAGGCTAAACTCATTACAAATACCACTAAGAGGCTCAGCTGGGCCAAAAATTAGGAGGCAACGGAAGCTGTAGTTGCAAGTCAGGCAGAGAGCACTCTCTGATAGCATCTTTGCTGAAGACAGCTCCCCTTATCTCTGAAGACTAGGAATCAGCCAGTTTCCGTAGTTGGAAAGACCCACTTACTTGGGCAAAAGTCAGGATGTGTGTGCAATGATACGGGCAATCAAGAAAAATTTAAATACCATTTGTGTAGGTGTGTATGTGTATGTACTTCAGCAACATGTTATGCACTGAAACAAGTCTGATCAACATCTACACACCAAATACATAATCTGCTCTACAATACAGAGTTTAGGTCTCTGAGTCTCCCCTATCCTCTCCGTATGACACCCTCTTATAAACTGGAGAGGAGAGCCAAGAAGCTGCCGAGGTTGTAGCATGCTGGTGTTTGTCTCAGAAAACAGCCATATGGGTCATCAGTTTGCCTTTGCCAACCCTAACTTCTTTGCACTGTTTCCCTTGGTACCACTACAGCCTAGAGCCCAGTGTGTGAAATTAAAGGTAATGTCAAAGGGGACAGGGTCGATGGTGGGCGATGGGGGTGGGTGGGGCAGGGGGGTGCATGGTGAGGGGAAAGTGGATACAACTGTACTTGAACAACAATAAAAAAGTATTACATGCTAGAAAGAAAAATAAAAGGTAATGTCAATGGGAAAGTAATTACTAAATAATACTAATTTAAAATTAGCATGCAAAATGACCTCAGGTATACCCAAATATATATTAAGGAAATAATTATTTAAAATTAGAACCTTAAAATAGTTATCTCCAGGTGATGATAATTGGATGATTTTTCTTTGTACATTTCTGTATGTCTAATTTCCCAACAATAAATATTGCATTCATAATTAGGTAAATATCCTTTTTTCCCTCTTTTTAAAGTCACCATCACAGAGGAAGATGCAGTTACACCAGCTGGCACTGTTTACCATCTTGAGAAGGAGCAAACCTTTCAAATGCTGTTTTCTTTTCATCAAGGAGTGCATTTCTCACTGGTGAAAGGATAATCAGTGGATCAAGAAAACAAGTTCTGTGATGTCTTCTCAGGGAAGAGACTGCCGGGGGTGCTTGGGGCCTTTCCTACCTGGCTGCCTGCTGTGCCTGGCTCTCCTCGGAATTTAGCAGATTAACCTTGGTGCTCCACTGAGACCGTTACTTTTAGCTTTGATGACTTCTAAACTATAGGCAAACAACATGCACTAGACACAGTGGCGTGCTGGCGGGCAACGGAATCTACCCCACCCACCTGACCCACCCAAGGAAAACAGCCCTTCACTAGGAAGAGGACTACCTACACCAACAGAGTGAATTCAATGGTACCTTAGGTAGAAAGTATTTGAAGAAGATGAAATCAAGCCTCAGGGACTCCAGGCTGCCTGGCTTCAGCGGCAGCCAGAGCAGCAGGTTTCCCCTCATTGTCTCCTTTCGCTCCCCCATCATTCAGTAGGCACTAGCCCAGATGGCTTCTTGCTCCTCAGACACGGCCAGTGCTCCTCGGCCCCCAAATCCGCACTCGCCTCACTCCCTCTACTGAAGTTGCTGCTCAAATGTCAACTTCTTCCGAGGGACCTCTGAGAATTCAATCTGAATTGCTTCTAAAACACCACACCACCGCCACTGTCTAGCCTTTCACACAGCACAGTGTCCTAGCAGGCATTCACTAATAGCTGGTTTCCTCACTAGCTTTTTGCTAAATTATAAAATCCAGCATGTGTCAAGGTTCCAAATAACCCCAGGTAACTCTTTGAAGTTGGAATCTAATAAGGACTCCAAATCAGCCAGATACTTGGATTCTGTATTAGTTAGCTAGGGCTGCCATAACCAAATACCACTGACTGGGTGGCTTAAACAACAGAAATGTATTTTCTGGTGCTCTGGAGGCTAGAAATCCAAGATCAAGGAGCCAGCAGGATTGGTTTCTTCTGAATAGTCTCTTCCCAGCTTGAAGATGGCTGCCTTCTGGCTGTGGCTTCACGTGGTCTTCCCTCTGTGTGTCCCAATCCTCTCTTTTCGTAAGGACACCAGTGATTTAAATGAGGGCTCGCCATAATGACTTCACTTTAACTTAATTACCTCTTTTGCAGTCACATCCTGAGGTACTGGAGATAACCACTTTACATATACATTTGGCAGAGGTGGGGTATGGGCTGGGGAGAGGACAGGGTATCGGGGATGGACACAGTTCAGCCCATAACAGATGCCATCCCTTCAGTTCTGTGATTGGATTGAGTCCCCGCCCTTCCTTGGGCATCGGTTTTCTCCTAGCTTCAGATGAAGTTTATGGCTCTTGCTCCTAATGCTGATGATAAATACAGTGTCCAGCACAAATAGCACCCCTTTATTACAAAATCTTTTACTACAAAATCATAAGCATGTGATTCTGTAAAATAACAATATCACACTCAAGTACACCATATGACATTTTAGGTGAAATGTTCAAATTATAAATTATTACACCCATATTATTACCCTATCCACCATACTCAAGTAGGCCTTACTTCTGCCAGACCCTGTAGTTTGCTGGCTGGCTTTCCTGTGAAAATCCCCTTGAGTTCTAATACAACCAAAAACGAAGGCATGAACAGTGGCAGAAACTGAGGGCCAAGTGTCCTTTACTGTTTTCCAACCCTGCAGGCATGTAGTGGAGAGGGGAAAATAAGAGACTCTGTGTAATAGTCAAAGCAGGAAGTCCATCATGGAACTTACAGTGGGAGAGAAGCTGCGTTGGGACGAGAGAGACGACATCTGGGAACTACTCTGCCAGAAACTGATCTCCCAGAGTCCTCACAACCCCCTGAGGTGGGCATTATTACTACTTGCATTTTACAGGTGAGGACACAGGCTCAGAATGTAGAGTGGGCTTTTGTTGTTTCAGTCTACCCGTAACTGAGAGCTCACACAAGTCTGCCTTTAGCAGTGTTTGAACAAATTCATTAGCAAGGCACTTGGCCCTAAGGAGATGCTGGTAACTTAAGTATTATTTATTGGGCCCCTCATATTTGGCTTTAGGCAGCAGGCAGAGGCCTGAGACACCCGACTTGCCACTCTTATATTGTCCCAGAATCTGCATGGGTGTCTCCAAAAGGCCAGCCACCACGATCATTTTAGCTGTCGAATGCCATCGATAAACTAGGGATGTGAAACCCCATTCTTAGGAGAGGTTTGCCCACCTCTCATGCCTCCAGAACCAAACCCGACAAATATAGCAGAAATTACAGGCATCTGATTTGAGGCTACATGTGTACACTTCGCCTGAGCCAAGCCCCAAACCCTAGTTCTGCTGCTGCATCAAAGAACCATCTCTCTTGCAGGCTCCAGGCCCAGAGAAAGCAGCAATTTGGGAGACAGCCCCCTCTTATTTTTAGCTTTAAAAACCCCAAACCAAAACATACCAGCGCTCACCCAAGCGTTCCTTACAAGCTGTTGTTTGATTTGGGTTGAGAAAATGACAGAGTTCTGCACCAAGAACAGAAGAAAAAAAGCGGGGAGAAAAAGGAGTTTCATGTTCCCTCCACTGCCAACCTCCATCCCCCTCAACTCCTCCCCTAGACCTGGGTGGACCCTGCCTGGGTAATCGTCCCCTGCTATATTTAAAAACCACAGATGTGCTTGGTGGAGACTCAATTTCGGAACTGCAGACAGGCGTCTCCTAAGGACAAGGGGAAAGCCGGTGCCGCGCGCCTGCCCGCCCGCCCTCCCCGCCTGCTGCCCAGAGCTCCGTTCTCCGCGGAATCCAGGTCAGGACGCGCCGCCAACTTGGAAGTGCCGCTGGTCGGGAGGCGCCGGGCGCCAGGTTCCAGCGGATGAGTGGGTGGCCGGGGTACAGGGGTCCCGCCTGCGTTCGGTCCCTGGGGCTCTCTGGACTCAAAGAGGTGGAGGCTCGACTTCCTCGCGGCTGGTCGGGAAGCTCTCTGAAAATTCCCCCCATCGGCGGGCGAGGATAAATACGCGCGGCTTGTCATTCCGTGCAGCTCTCTCTCTCAGCTGATAGGGTGACGTTCGGTTTGGAGGCTTGGAGATTGGCTTTTTGATTTGGCTTCTTGCTGCAGCTTAGTGGGCAAAGCTCTCGGCTCGCCCAGAAACCAGCCCCTCCGCGCGTTCCCTCCGCGCGCGGCGAGGCCGAGACGTCGCCCGCGGTCACGGCGTGAGAGGCGGAGAGCCGGCGCTCTCCCAGCTCCGGGAAAGCCCCGGCTACGCGACGGCTAGCTGGGGTCCCTCGGAGCCACCTGGACGCGCCGGGCTGCTCGCCTTCCTGCCCCTCCCGGCAGGAATCCCCCCCGCTGCCGGTGGCCGGGACTGCGGGCCTCTCCCGGGCTTCGTCCCGAGCCCGCGCCCCGGGTCCGGGATTTCCGGGGGTCTTTGGGCGGGTTTTCCCTGCTCCTAAAATTGGCGCCTAAGGACCCCTTCCTACGCCCCGCGCCCCGGCCCCAGCCTTCGCGCTCCAGATGCGCTGCCCTGCGGCTCCCTGAAAGCTGCGAGCCCAGGAGCCCGGCCGGCGGGCGGCGGCGGCGGACTGACATGCCCCGGACGCGGCTGCGGCCGGCGGGCAGCCCGCGGGGGCGATGAGCCTCGGCGGCCGGTGAGGAGCTGGGCGGCAGGGGCATCGCACATCTTCCTCACCCCTTCATTTGCCCACTCCGCTCAGGAGCCCCCGAGGAAACGGTGAGTAATGGGGGAGAGCCTCTTGCCCTTCCCCCTTAGCGGGAGGCCGAAGCAGGGGAGGTCGAGGTTGGGGCGTTTGGGGGTGTCCCCAAGAGGGTTCCTGCTTGTGAATAATGGTGTTAATTAAGTTATTTCTCAAGATCATTCCTGGGAACTGCCTTCCTGAGGGCTTAGCGTCCGAAGAGATGGGGGAGGGTGCCCCGGAAAGTGTTCGCTGTGTATGCGGTGTTGGGTGGGGGGGCGTTCTGGCAGAGTGAGGTCTAGCAGGGCGGTGGAGGGGCGCAGAAGGAAATGCCTGGGCATGTGTGTGCAGTCGGGTCCGTGGCCGGCGCGCACTGGGGAGGCGGACTGCTTGCTGTGCTGCGTGCTGGATGCATGTGTGTGCTGGCTGTGTCAGGGCGTGTTGCGCTTCTGGGGCTGTGAGTGCCCACCGGGTGTGAGGGCTAGGAGGGGGGCGCGTTAATTCAGGCGGCGCGCGCACGCGTGCACACAGGCACGCGCGCACCCCAGCGTCCGGACTCCGACACAGTGGGTCTGGAGCTGCAACCCCGGCGCCCCCGCCCGCGGCGGCCAGGGGGCGGGGAGAAGGAGGGTTTCTCCGGTTCTCTGCTCTCCAGACAGGGTGGTCTGGGCGGTCCCGGGCCAGGTGGAGAGAAGCGAAGTGTGTAACTATCCCCTACCCCTGTCCCCTCCAACACCACACACATACACACACACACACAGGCCCTCATTCAGCGCCTCCAGCTCCCGCAGACCCCGCCTGACCTGCCTTGAGTACCCGAGCCACTGGAGAAGATAAAGAAAGCCATTTGATCCAGGGGGAAAAAGAACCTTTTTGTCTTTATTCACTGTGTTTTATATTTTTAACTGTGGAGGAGAGGGTGTGTGTGGTTAAATAAAACAAACGCCTTTAATGCAGTGCCATAAATTTACCCGTTCGATGCCCGCCACCACCCCCACCACCACCCCCCGCCGCGATTTCTCTATTCTGGCGATTAAAAAACAAACCCAGAACGTTTGGTGGTTCTGTCTCCTGGGCAGAAAGATTGAAATTGGTAACAGTTTTTCAGGAACGCAGGCCGCACCTGGGAGCAAGGCGCGGAGCTCCTGCGTGGTCAAGAAACACCCCAAGAGGAGGGAGTTGTGGGTGGGTTACAGGGACACATCCGGCCTTCTGCTGGGGCATCAAAAGGGAAGCCTCGCGCCTCCAGCCTCTGGCGACCTGGTGACTTGCAGCCGCTTGTAATTAATCTTCCACAGCTGTTGTGCCCCATCCACTTGAGCCGAGCTCTTGTTTACCTCGATTTTCAAATATAGCAACTGCGCCACGCTCTCCCTGAAATAGGGGGATCAGTGCACTCGGTATGGGCACTTGGCCTCTCGCTGGCCCTTCTGCCTGCTGCACTGGGTCCAAGTTGGAGAGGAACTTGCCCCTTCATGCCTTGCAGTTCTTCAAATGAGGATGGGTTATGATCAGAGCTGGGGTGACTGGATGTGGGACTGATCACCCAGCCCCTCATGCAATCTACATTTCCTATGGGCAGTCCCCACAAAAAAGCCGACTCAATAGCCTCGTTTCTATTGAAATAGGATATAGATATTGGGTTGAGAAGAAGCAGATGAAACCTACAGAACTGAACTTGGTTGAAGTGGTTCTTGAACTGAATGACGGTGAGAAGGCTGTTTATGCAATTTCCTCTCCCTGGAGCACTTTATTGTTCTTCCAACACTCCCGAACTCCCACCCCATCTGTGCCTAATGTGCTCCTCCAATTCACCCTTCAGTTCTTACCCCATTGGTTACTTCCTCAAGGAAGCCTGCCATACTTTCTCTGACGAGGCCAGTCCCCTTATTTTATATACCCATAAACTGAATCCGTTATTTTGAAAAAAATTTAGAGATACACGTTAAATTTATAAGTGTGATTGAATAATGCCAGTTACACTTCTAGACAGTGAGCTGCATGACGGGAGGAAAGATAGCTGGTGAATCTATTTGCATTGTATCCCCAGGGCCTAGCACTGTGCCTAGCACAGAACAGGCACTCACTATTTTATTAAATAAATGGACTCAAAGGGACGAGTTACAGCTCCTCTCTGCTCGTGCTCCTCTGAGCTCCTTTGGCATGTCTTGTACTGCCTTCCACAGCCTTCTGGTCAGAGGAGGGAGAAATCAGACTGACCCTGTGAAAACATGTGCTTCTGCTGGGGTCCTCCCTGGTCTGGATCCTAAGGCTGAGGCAGTGTTCTCTTGCCCTAGCCCTGCCCTGTCCTTGTACAAGGGGGTCCCTTGTACAGTCTCTGGGCAGAGCTGCTGGTATTGTCCATGGATCATCATTGTGGGCATTGTTCCCCGGTCTGAATTTCCCCCAGTCTGGATTTGGGGGAATGTGTCACACATTTTGGCTTCTCTTCAAGCTACCAAGGTCAGATAAGAAGAGGATAACTCCCTTTTCACTCAAGCCTGGTTGCTTTGCCTAGAGGTTCAAATATTGGGTGAGGTTCAGAAATGTGTTGGACTCCAAAAGAAAAAGCATTCATTTATTTATTCAATCAGCTGTTTATTTCATAAATATTCAACAACAACTCACTCTGCCAGGCATTTGCAAGGTACAGAGGCAACTAAAATAGAATGGTTCCTTTCCTCATAAAAACTCATTCATTCCAGCAGGGATGACCAACTGGTGAATAGGCACTTACCATCCATACAGAGTGCTTCTTTTCACTGGAGGGTAAATCCTGGGTACAGTGGAAGCATATGGGAAGGTCACTTCTCTACAGTGACTTAAAGAGGACTTCTAGGGACAGCTAGCCTCAGAAAGAACGGATGGGTGGGAGTTGGCTTTGGTGAAAGCCGGGAAGGAGTGGGGTGGGGAAGAAAGTGTTATGAGTGAAGGGGTCAGTATGCAAAGACCTAAAGTGGATAAGAGCTCTTCTAAATGACTGAAGACAGAGACTAAAATTCAGGGAGATGAGTTTGGAGAAGCTCTAGGGGCCAAACCTTGAAGGGCTTGTACTCCATGCTAAGGATTTCCACTGAATTCCCTGAGGGAGATTAGGAAGGATTTTACTACTGAAGTACAGGGGAAGATCTGCATTTTAGACAGTATGTGGATGGAGACCGGGATGTAGGTAGAGAGAAGGAGGCAGAGGGTTAGCGGGCTGTGGTAGAAACCATAGTGTTTGGTGGTTCTGGTGGCCTGTGAAGGAAGGGAGGGCGTTCCTCTTTCTGTTCTAGCACAATAATCAGAGCTGGCCTTCTAGGAAGAAGTTCTACTATTTTTTTTTTTTTTCTGATGAGATGGGTTTATATTTGGTTGTTTTTGAATGGGCACTTTAAACTCAGCACTGGGCAGGGCACCTCAGGGGAAAGAAAAAGTGGCCCCTGCAGGGATAAAACACACTCCCTGGCCTACTGAGCTGCAGAGCAAGGACGGCCCCCAAAATACGAGATCTCTCAGGGCTGGGGAAGTTCTGAGAAAGGAGTCTGGAAGGGTAAGAAGTGGTTGAATCCATGTATAGATCCACGGAGACTACCGAGCAAGACACTGGGACAGCAAGAACCACATATGTCTGCAGATGTATGTGTCTCGATAATACGAAGAATGAATAAAGGCTAATTCCGGACTCAAGGGCATTCAGATATGGTGTACAGAGTCAGGTCTACTAAGAAGACAGCTCTATTTCATTCTGGATATATGTGTAATTTGGAATGGGCCGCGTGGCATGGACTGCACTGATATTTGGAATGACAAGTAGTGCTTTCCTGGTTGTACGCAGGAACGTTGGGTCATGTGGGGAATCCGGAAGTGGGGTTGGAAACTGTAGTCATGCCCTGGCTTTCATGTGGCAGTTTTCAAGTCACTTGAGAGGAGAGGACCTCAAAGTCATGCACTGCTGTGTTTGTCCTAGGGAGTGAGGCCACAGTGTGAGCTTGATTGATGTTCTTTCTTTCCGCCCTGATCTCTCTACTTTGTTCCTCCTCCTTCCATGTCACTAGCCTCCCTTCCCTTCCTGCATAGTGTCCAGGACACACCCCGGCCCTGCCACCGACATCTTGCCCCCTGGCCCTTTCTCCCTCAACATTGAATCCCTCCCTCTAATTGTAAGCATACTCAACAAAGTCCATCCTAAAATGAACATCACTTGTCCAATTCCACCCCCATCATGCTCTCTTCCCATCTTGCTTTCAACAAACTCTTGCAATTTCAGAGCAATCATTTGTCTCTCTTTTCTCATCACTCATTCTTTTCTTTACCTCTGCCTAACTCTCATCCACCAAGGACCTCTTATTCTCCCAAATATACAATAACTTGTTCCCGATTATCTACCTGTCAATCTGTTCTTTCTATCTATCTGTCTATCTATATCTATCTATCTATCATCATCATCTATCTATCTATCTATCTATCTATCTATCTATCTATCATCTATCTAATCTATCTATCTGCTCTCCCCATCTCTCCCACCTACATCAGATAAGATTGACCATTAGCTCTTAAAACTTTCCCCTCTTGGCTTCTATCACACTGAACACTCCAGGTCCTACTAATTCTCTAAGTGGTCCCTCTTCCACTGTCTTTCCAATATTCTCTCCTTCCTCCTAGGTTTCCCCTTTTGCGTTAGCCCTCAGCAGTCTCCCACGTTGGTTTGTGCTGTTACCCCAGTGCACATAGTTCCAAGTCCGTGACTCTAGCTTTCCAAGCCCAGTGTGTCTTGTTTCCAGCCACTTGCACAGTGTCTCCAATAGGCTATCTGGTCAGCTCCTGAAGTCCAGTTCTTGCTAAAATGACATCATCTTTGTTTGAAGGAGCTGCTCCTTCTGCCTTCACACTTTGTATTGATGGCACCAGCCAACTTCCAGTTGCAGTGGCTCAAAATCCTCAAGTTTATCTCTGACTCCTCTCCATTGTCCCCGAGTGTTCTCATGTTTGTGAACTCCATTCCCTTCCTCTCTGTCCATAGACTACAACCTAAGCTCGGACTTGATAACCTCTTCCATAGTAATGAAGATAATAGTAACATGTTACTATTATTATTAAAGTAGCCAGCATTGTACCAGCTGTTAGCTACTCTGTTCCAAAGTGCTTCTCACTGATTTTCCCTTTCAATCCTTACCACACCTGTATAAAGTAGTTACTATTATACTACAAAAATAGCTTTCTGACATCTTCCCAACTTCAACCTCCCCCTCCAATTCACTCTAACACCTGTTACAGGATTCCTCTCCTAAAAAACCCTTCCAGGCTTGTCATTTTCCTACAAAAAAACCCTGCAAAAACAAAAAACCCACAAAAACCCTTGACGAGGCTCCCGTTGTCTGCAGCAGTCCTAACTCCTTGTGTTCAAAGCCATCTGTGCACCACTCCATGTCTAGTCTCATGTTTTGCAGCTTCCATGTGGGCACCAGGGGAACTTGTCCTTTTCCCTTCTGTGCCTTTGTCACGGCTTACCTTTCACTGAGAATCCTACCTCTTCTTTAATGTCCAATTTGAATGCCTGTTCCTGATGGGAAGCCCTCATGCATAAGTAGTTTTTCCCTCTGAATTTTGATACCACAGCATCTGTTTTTCGTGGGATCCTCATGTTTATTGAAATGTGGGGGAGGGGTTTGTTTGTTTGTTTGTTTTGTTGTTGTGGCTTACCACCCCTCCTGGACCAAGTGCTTTTTCTTTTTACACTTCCCTGTTGTGTAATACCTGAAACACGGTGGGTGTTCAATGAAAAATAAAGGAGTGAATAAACGAGTAACCTGCTTTTGAGGCAGGTGAAACAAGGTCAAGAAAGAGGGTGTCTGTGCCATTAGTCATAACAGAAGCCAGCAGTGGAGTCAAAAATCAACCCAGGACCAGGTAACAAGGTATAGCATAAGCAGCACTGATTGGTGGTAAGATTATGTTTTGGTTTTTGTCACTTCTGACAACCCCAGGCAAGACCCACTTCTGCTCTCCAGGTTTTGCATTATTATTTAAAAAAGGTTATGTTGGATGTGTTGACTTTGAAGCTACTCCCTGGCTGGACAATTCTGCATTGTGAGTCTTGTTTCACACCCTGTAGATTACCTGCTGCTAAGAATACTTTTGGCGTTGACAGCGCTGTTGTTTCAGAACCTTCTATCTGCAATTTGAAGCCCCCCAGTGTATCTGTTATCACATGGGGTCTCCAGTGGTCAGCATGGCCAGCCAAGCTGACTATCTGGATGTCTGACCAGCGAGGCACCCCGAGTTGGTTGCATGCCCTGATGGCCCTAGGTTGGCACTTCTGTGTGGAGTCACCTCCCACTGCAATACTCCAGGGCACTCCCAGAGTGACTAGTAGTCCTGTAGGCCCCCAAAGGCTCCAGCCAGTTCTATCTCAATTCCTGAGCTTCTACCATTCCCTTCCCAACCAGGAAGGTTGCATTTAGAGTCATGTAGACTCTGTCAAGAATCTATGTGGAATCAGTCTGTTCAGTGACTTTCCAGGGGCTCTGCCCACTGCCTAACATACCACCATACTTCCTTTCCTGTGAGACTGGAAGAATCATCTAGAACCTGTGCCTTTCAGTCCCCCCTGAGGAATTAACTGGAAGTCAACTGCGGGGGGAATCATGGGAGGAACAGGGAGCGAGCACAGTAGCAGAGTCAGCAGCAAGATGTGCTACAAGTCCTAGGCATCTGCTCCTAGCACACTCTTGCGAAAGGGGGGCCCAGAGCACCCCCAGGGTTGATTGTACCAGAAAATCCCCTAGCCATGTCTCAGAGAGGCAACTTTGCTTGCCAGAATCCATTTTGTCCTTCATTCAGGCAGTGATATGAGTTAATTCCATATTTTAACATTTAACAATTAAGAGAAGTTAAATGACATTAACATAAAGCAGGATCCTGGAGAATGAGCTGAGGGAAATGAACATAATGGTGGCTCATCACCAGCTTTCCTCTGATGGGTGGGTAACCCCAAAAGATAGGACCCAGGTGCTTCCCTCTGGGGAATGGGAAGGGGCAAGAACAGTGCCCACTCAGGTTGCCCTGGGTTTCTCACTCTGCTGACCCAGCCCCGATTTCCTTCCAGTGGCAGGGGATGTTTTCTCTTGGTCCTTGATGACATGACACTCCTTCAGGCCTGGTAGAAGGGGACCTCTGGCAGCCAGGAGAGCACATTTTGGTTTTGGCTTCGTTATTTATTGGCATGGAGACTCCTGGCAATTAACCGAGCTATGGTTTCTTCATCTGTACAGATATCCTTACAAGAAGGATTAAATGAAATCATATGAGTGAGAAGGCTTTTGTAAACTGTTGGTATATAGCATTGCTTAAAAGTGATGCACTATGAATGTTGGTTATCGTGACACCACACACTGCAGAGAAGTACGGGGCCAGTGGGAGGGCTGTGGTGGAGAGGAGGGATTGTGCTAAGAAATGGCCTCATAATTGCTGTCCAAACACTGTGTGGTCCTCTTGGTTTTTCTGAGTGCACACAACTGCCTGCTGTCTGAGGTTCCAGCTTTAACCATTTACCTTTCTACCCTAAGGCTTCCCAGCAAGTTTGACGTCTCCCCTCGCAGGTGCACCTGTCCACCATTTAATCCTGCCGACTTATGGTTGATCCATTCAACAAACATGACAGGCACTCTGCCAGGCTGCAGTCATACTGTGGCAAACAAAAGGGACAAGTTTCCTGCTATATTCTGTGATAGAGTTTATATTCTGTGATAGACCAGTGAACAAATAAATCTGTGATGATTTCAGCAAGTGATATGCTCTATCAAGAAAATGAAAAGTGATGTGTCGATGTCGGGGAGCAGGGATAAGATCACCTTTAGATAAGGTGAGTGGGGGAAGATCTGAGAAAGGGGTATCTGAGACCCAAATACAATTTAAAAAGGGATCATTGGGATCTTTAGGATAAGGGCATTCCAAGCAGAGGGGTCACTAAGTGCCAAGGTCCTAGGACAGGTGTGTGCTCGGTGTGGTCTAGAGATTTTGAGAACTCTACCTTAGCTAGAGTAGGGTATGGAGCCAGCAAAACACAGTGGTGGGAGTTAAGGGCAGAGAGTTAGGAGTCAGATGGGGGGCAGGAGTTTCTACCTGAAGAGAAGTTTTCAAAGAATGGCATGATCTGATTTACATTTTGAAAAGACATTTTTGGCTGTTTTGTGGATCGTAGACTTTCAGAGATGGGGCAAGATTGGCAGCTATTGTAGTAGTCCAGGCAAGAGATACGCTATTGAATCTCCTGGAGCTAGAACAGAGTGTGACACACATTTGGCTCTCAGTAACGCAGTAGCGTTAACACATCTAGGCAGAAATGATCCTCGCAAACCTGTGACTGGGATGGGCATGTAGCAAGTTCTCGGCAGACGAATCAGTGAGCGGAATCAGACTTTCTTGTAGTCAGTCTGGGATTTGAGTTCATCTCAATATTTTGGAGCTTTTAAAAATGCTTTTTTTTTAGGTAGTTGTATTTCACAGGGGCAGTGCATCCCATGATTTCATTTCCTTCTACGTGAAACTGACTTCTCCTTTGGAATAGACGTGAGAAATCCAGTCTACCACCTCCATGATGTTCTCAGTCAGCGTTCACTGTTCCCGAAACCCTTTGCTCGCATTTAGATACGATCTTGTGTACTTTTGTATGCACTTCTCCGCAGCAGAGACGACACCTGCTGCATCACTGCCTCTCCAGAGCTTATCGCCGTCTGGACTGTTGAATCAGCAAATAGTTATTATGTTGACCAAACCGAGGAGCACTCTGGTGCCTCGGTTGAAGTCCAGGACCTTCCTGCACTCTTCCTGGAGAGCCCGGCACTCTCAGTGGCCTCATTTGTCTCACAGTCATAGGACATTCCTGAAACTAAATGTGTATATAAGTTCAGTGGTTTTGTGTTGATTCCTTCAGCTTCCATCTCTTTGGGCCTGGAGATGTCAGAATCAGGAGGAACTTTGCAGGGCCAGTGAAATGAAGAAGGCGCCCGAAGTGGTTTGGTCCTTGCTATGCCTTTTCATTCCTCTTCCACCATCATCCTCTGTTTTCAGTTGGTCTCCAACATGTATTGACTCTACTTTTGAAAGCACTCTTAAATCCACACCTTCCTCAGCAAGCCTACTCTCTCTTCTTCTGCTTAGGTTCTGATCATGTTTCTTTCAAATGCCATGAGAGACTCCAAACTAGTCTTCCCACCTCCTTGTCTTGCATTGCTTTTGTTCACCTATCCAGTTTTCACACTGTCATCACTCTAGGTGTGCGATTCAAAGGAAAACCATTGATCTTGTCCCCCCTATGATTAAAAAACTTTCAGTGGTTCCTTATTGCCTCCAAGAAAATGTCCCAATTCCTTAGCTAGGCATACAAGGCCTTTTTTTATGAGCTAGTCCTCACTGATTTTTGCAGCTTTTCCTCAACTGCCCTGTCCTTCGGTCACATTGCTCACCCTTTTAAACACAAACCCTGCTCATTCAGGCTGCCATCTCTTCAGGATTGGCTTTCTTTTACTTTTGTTTGAGATGTACTGGCCTCTACCCAGTTGATTCCTGTTTATTCTACAAATCCTGGATCTAAAGTTGCCTGGCTCATGAAACCGGCCCTGATGATCTCAGGCAGCATTAGACCTTCCTTCCTCTATGCTTCCTACTCATCACACGTGCTTCCAACCCTAGTACTTGTTTAGTTGTAATAGTTTGGTTTTTCTGTAACTGTTCTCCGTGAGATGTGTTCCTGAAGGGGGATTATAGTTTGCTCATATTACTCAAATTTGAGAAACCTCTCTCATAGCTTCCCTGATGGATGGGATGTTCCCTCTGAACACTGCCAAGAGTGGTGGAAATTGCTGGATACTATGCCTTCTATTTTTGCACATTTAGTCAATGTGTGTATTTACTTAATAAATATGTAGTGAGCAC
This sequence comes from Tonatia bakeri, assembly GCA_004024845.1. Lineage (NCBI taxonomy): Eukaryota > Metazoa > Chordata > Mammalia > Chiroptera > Phyllostomidae > Tonatia > Tonatia bakeri. Next base: position 138,502 of record PVIA01003302.1, read on the forward strand.
CTACTATGTGCCGGACACTGATATAGACACTAGGGATACATAAATATCAAACAGATAAACATTTCTACCCCCAGGAACTTCTGTTGTAATTTTTTGAGGGTGCAAAAAAACGAGTTGGGCAAAAATCAGAGTAAATTTTTTCACCATGATTTTAGTGAAAGTCAACCTGCGGCATGTAGACTGGGTTTCATGCAAATGCACGCATGCGTGAATAAATAAATGAACAAACAAATGAACAAACAAAGGGGCCCTGGGAAAAAGTGTGGACAAGTTAACTTAAGCTATCATCGCTGAGAGAAAAAAACAACCAGAAACAGGTCTTGCTGAAAGTAGATGAGTAGCATCATTTTCCTGTGAGGATGAGGGACCTCTGGGTCTTTTATATTTCCTTAGTAAAAGTGTTTAGGGAGAGACAGAGAAAATCTGTTCTTGGCAAGGTAGGGAAGTAAGTGCAAGTGCAAGAGGGCGGGTGTTTGTCCAATGTGTAGTACGGCTCTATAGCACCCATGTGTGAGTCAACGCACGGCACACTGAGAGTTCTCCCCTGGTCCAAGGAGAGGCCTTCATGGTTGAAATTCCTGAGATGCCAATGTCACAGTCAGACTATGTTCCTGTCTTCTCTCCCAGCATTCTGCACTTTGGCTGTACCTCAAAATCAACTAAGGAACTTTTTAAAAACCTAAATATTGAGTCTCCACTCCCAGAGAGTCCAGAACTTAGGTCTGGAGTAGGATCCAGATGTCTGTGTTTTTTAGAGCTCCGAAGTTATTCTAATGCACAACCTCTCTAGCATGTGGTCCTACCTCACTAGTGCCTTGGGGGATGACTTAAATGCAGATGTAGATCCAGCAGTGGGAAAAGCAGGGCTTAAACTGAGCAGGCACAGCCTGTCCTTCTCTCTCAGGATCCCTTCCTCTTTCTGTCTCTCTGGTCCACCCAGTCGTTGTTTATGACTCCCTAGATCTGCCAAGGACTTGCAGAAGGCAAAATCCTCTGGCTTCCACGGAGTCTGACAAAAGTAAACCTTAGAATCATAGAACCAACAAGGCCTTAAATCATAGAATTTTAGAGGCAGAGGGGATATCAGAAGTCAAGTCCTACCTCTCAGCACTATCAATAGATTTCCACTTGAAATCTGTTTCCACTGACTGTGACCATTCTTTGTCCCCCACCTCTCAAATAAAGTCCCTATATTTGAAATCCCTCAGGGAGTTTACGTGAGTGTAGACAATAGCTATGTGAACAGGTAAGCCCAGGTCAGTGTGACATGTACTTCAGTGGTGATCAAAGTGCTGCAGGGACATGGGAGTAAATGACTCATTTGGAGAGGGGAGGAAGAGGACATTGTCCAGGAAGGCTTCTCAGAGCAGGTAGAACGGGGACTCAGGGGGCTCTAGGTTCTTGACCTAGGAGCTCCAGATTATTACCCTGCTCTTCTACCTTCCCTTCTACCACCTGGGGTTGAAAAACAGACTTTGGCATTTGACATACCAAGTTTCATAGCCCAGCCGTGTCACTTGTTCAACTACTGGACCATTTGTCCAGTGGATTATTTATCTTTGAGCCCAAGTTTTTTCGTTTTCTAAAATATATAACAATACCTGTCTCATTTGGGGGTCTTTAGGTATTAAATAGCAGCTATGAAAAGTGCCTAATGCAGTGCCAGTTATAAACCAGGTACGAATGCATCACTGTGATTGTTGTTGTTGTCATTTTTCATTCCTCGGTTCACACAGAGCATGAGGAAAATGAGGCCTGCTGGCACCTGGACTGTTCGGGGGACTTCCTCTTTGTGGGTGGAAGTGCCTGGGAAAATGTCAGGGTTCCATAAAATGATCATATGATTTGGATGCCATTAAGGACTTGAAGGCCTTCAGGGAAGGCAAAATATGACAATTGCATGAGATTGGAGAAGCAAGAACAGTAAAACACTGTATTATGTTCTACTGCAAGATTGTCTGTGTTATAAAGCCATGCTGCATTGTAGCCACTGCCCACATGGTTTTGTGCAACGACCAACCTGAGAGCTTAGAGCAGAACGAGAAACAGATATTACTTCCCATGACATCATTGTAATCCATTTTTCCCGTAATTACTTGTTTTTCTCTGTCCCTCATCAGAAGGCAAACTCTCTAAGGTTGGGGATATGGTGTAGCTTGTTCATGGCTATAGTCCCAATTGCTAGCACAGTGCTTGGCCCAAAATGGGCATTCAAAGAGCAGTTCAAAAAATGGATTTGATCCAAGGTGCTTTTGGTAAATCCAAAATGTTGGCTCTCCTTGACTTTCTTTTGGCCTCCCTTCTCCTACCACCCTCCCTTACTCTCTTATCCACCAAGGTCTGTTTGTGAGACTCAAGTCTGTGCCTGGTTCTCATATTATTTGGGTCCAACTTAACTCAAATATGCCCCTTCACTTCTTTGCCTCTTGAAAGACAGGCTGCTGGCAATCAGAGCTTCTTCGTTTTAATGGAACCACGGAGATCATCCAACCCAACGTGAATTTTCTGGTTGGGGAAACTAATGCCCTGAGAGGCTCACTGACTCTTCAGAGTCTCATAGCTTACTGAAGCACAGCTGGGAAGAAAGTTCTTTCCTCCTGCTTTCCAGTTTGGGGCTCTACCACTTCTTTGTGCCTCATGAAGTACGTAGAGCCCCTAAGCTTGTGGTGAGGCCTCCATGTCCAGAAAGACTCACCCTGCCTTCCTTAGGCCCTTGTTCAAAGGGACCCTGAAATCCAGGGTACATACCAAGCACAGTGGTTGACACCATGTGCTCTGGAGTCAGGCTTCCAGGATTCAAATGCTTATTTTTTTTACTTACTAACTATGATCTTGGGCAAATTAATCTTTATGAGCTCAAATTTGCTTATCAGTAAAACAGGCATGATGACAATAGTACTTTCTTTACTATGAAGATTCAAAGAGATGATTCACAAAAAACCTTGTTATATTTTCCTCTAGTTGTGACACTCAAACTACCTAAGCAACTGGGGTTACATATTTCCTACTCTTGGAAGTGCGGGAAATTTAGTTGCTGTATTTCTGGGTGGGCATGGGCGTGCGTTACCACAGAGAGGACTCTGCACTGACTCTCATCCCCTGTAGCCAGAGGAAGTGCGGGAGAAGATGTAGTGTTTTTGGACTTGAGTGACACATTGGGTCCAGTGCAGTCTGGCTGCACTTAAAATTTTAATGTAAATTGGCTGTGATGCCTGTGCAGGGACCCAGATTTAGAAGCAGAGCAGGACGACTCTACACAGGCTAGTGACAGTCCCGGAGCGGTGTCCCCATTGGAGAAAGTGGAGGGCGTAGCAGAGGGAGAATTTGCTCCGTCTGGCCTGGTGGCTCTGTTTTATTAATGATCTGGAAGAGCAGAGGAACAGTGACTTTAATTAAATTTGCCAGTGATATTAAAAGATGTCAGGAGCCACTGCTGAGGACACAGACACCTTGCAGATGGCCCCGGGGGTGTTAGGAAAATAATCCAGGAAAGAGATGAGAGAGGCTATGGGTTGAGCCTGGGCATCCGTTCAGCCGAGGAAGAGGAATGTGACACGGGGACACAGGGTCATCATCTGCAGAATATACCCTAGGCCCTCCCTCTTTATCTGTAGCTGTTCTGTTTCCAATAGATTTCTAACTGATCTTCCTGCTCCAGTCTTGTCCGTCTTAAGGCATCCTAAACCCTTTAGCTGAATTGGTTTTTCTGAATGACAGATCAGACCATGTCATTCTCCTGTTTAAAATCCTATCATTGGCTCGTCACTGCCCTTAGGATACAATGCCATTTTCTCAGTCTGACACAGAAGACACCATAAATTCAGTCCTTCCTATGTGTCCAGTCTGCTGTACACTCATCTTCTGCCCCTCCCGCTTCACACTGAATTCCGTGTGATCCCATGCATACAGCGGGCTTTTCCACGTCTTCACGTCTTTGCTTAGGCTGTTCACTTTGACTTGAATGCTTTTCCCACTTTTTTTGTTTTTGGCTGGAGCTCACTCATGCTTGAAGACTCATTTCAGGGATCACCTCCTTCAGAATGCCACCCTGGCTGCCCACACTGACTCAGTGGCCTGCTTGTATTCTCACAGCATTCTGCCCCTACCTTACCGTATTGTAGTAAAAGCGCCTATTTGTGCAGCTATCCATCCTTGCTAGATTGTACCTTCGAGAGCAAACCCTGAGTCTTATTTTTCATTGTATCTACCAGCCTCTAGCATCATGCCTGGCAAATCACCAGCTTTTATTGATTTTTGTGAAAATTAACTGATGGGAGGAGAACATTTGGGTGGGAGACTGTGTTGGGCAACCAAACCCCCCAACCCCTTGTAAGCCTGGGAACTAGGCAAGTGTACCAAATGGCTAGTCTCTCCTGTCAGGGTGTGTGGGGCAGTCATAATGCTTCTAAGTCCCCAGGGGACTGGAAGCTGACTGGGAGTCATGGATATTCTATAACAAAATGGGACATTTTAGTAAAATGGAATGGTTAAAACCACAAATTGTATGTCATCTGTGTGTGAGTTTCAGCTTGACTACTTCCTTGCTTTATACTTTGAGTGAATGACTTAACTAAGACTCAGTTTCATAAAACATCAAATAAGGATAAAAATAGTACTAATCTTATAGGATTGTTATGAAGATTAACTGAGGAAATACTTAGCATTATCACACAATAAGCAGTTTTAAGCGTTAGTTACTGCTATTAATAACTTCATTATTTGGGGTGGTTCTGGGGGGTCTCAAGCTGAGTCCTATCCCTGAGTATACGTTAGGGCTGATTAAGAGCCTTCTAGAAGCATTTAGGTCTCTAAGGGGCCGGGGTGGAGCCCCAGGGTGTAAGGATCTCTCAGCCAGTGTCTGAAGCACAAAAAAATTACCATTGGCTTGATCATCTTCCTCTCAAATCTCAGGCAGAAACCACTTTCTAGCAGGGCGGGAAAGAACAACTGGGAATCACAAGTCATTTTCTATCTTCAATTCCAAGAACTTGGCGCAGGCATTTTACTAACTAGCCTCCTTCTTGCCTTGTTTTCTTTCATCCTTTCCTTCAGTTCATTTTTTCCCCCCACAGGGAAAAGTCTTTCTAAACAAACCTCTAATTCTGACCACCTGATAGCTTATTTCCCATTAAAACCTGTTGCCACAGGTGTCTGTAAAGACCAGAGAGAGCAAAGACCATAATCCTCCTCGACTTTCTTGGTGGGTGAAAGCAGGAGAGTCCTTATCCCCATTAATCAGGGTAACGTGACTGCTTCAGTGTTCCATGTCCTTTGACTGCGGAAGGCCAGCTCTCTTCCCTAACCTGTGGATAGCCTACCTTCTTGGTGTTGGCTGGTCTGCGCCGCCGCCACCTCCTGTCACCTTGCTGGCTCTTGATCAAAGAGCTGCTCCAGCTGTGCCCACCTTCTGTCTCCTCTTGTGTGGGGCTCATCAGAATCCACAAAGCGTGGGGTTTTCAGAGGTCAAGGCAGGGTGCCAAGATCCTTCTCTGTCCATATTTCTCCTGAATGGGTGAGTACCAAGCCTGTGAATAGGGTCTCTGTATACATCAAAGATTATGAGCGCTTTTTCAGTCTTTGAATGTGGATGCTGAACACCTTTACTCACCCTCCTCTTCCATAATCAGTCCTGTAACCTTTTCTCTTCTGAGTGAGGTCAAAGCCCTAAGCATCTTTTGTGATGACCCCCCAGTACCTGCACTAATGGGGAATGTGGGCCTCAGCACTTGGCTGCCATTCTGGGGAATATGAAACCAGATTAATCCACAGAGCCTTTTGAGGGTAAAGCCTTCAAGATTATAGTGTGCACCAAGGCATATTGTGTCCTGAAGGGAATTTCTCTTTGAGTACAACAAGCCTTGGGAATTTAAAGAGGTCCTAATAGCCTCTAAAATCAAGTGAGGATTTGTCCATGAGACCTATCCTATTCCTGAAGTAAATGGCATAATTCAGATCATAAAATGTCTTTAAAGAAGGCTAATGTTGGAGTATATTCGTTGACCCAGGCTGCCACAACAAAATACCATAGACTGTGTGGCTTAAACAATAGAAATTAATTTTCTCACAGTTCTGGAGGCTAGGATGTCCAAGATCAAGGTCCTGACCAATTGGTTTCTGGTAAGAGCTCTCCTCTGACTTACAGATGGCCACTTTCTTGTATGTCCTCACATGGTGGAGATCTCTCTCTCTCTCTCTTTTTCTATCTCTTTATCTTTTTGTAAGGTCACCAATCTTATCAGGTTAGGACCCTACTCTTTGCCCTTTCACCTCATACCTTAATTACCTCCTAAAAGCCCATCTCACTGCACAGTCACATACGAGCTTAGGGCTTCAACACATGGATTTGGTGGGGGAGGGGAACACAATTCAAGTTCATAGCACTGAGGAAACTGCCTTAGTGACTACAATATATGTATTCCAAAAACATACATTTACTGATCAGCTACTAACTAATTACTTAGAATACCATGATAAACAGAATGGACATAGTCTCTGCCTTTATATCATTCACAGTTTAGAGGATGGGTGAGATATTAATCATGCAATCTCACCAAAAAGACATCCATCTGATCCAAAAAGACATTCATCTCATCCAAAAAGACATTCAAAATTTTGTAAATGCCATGTAAGAAAAAGTAAAGAGTGTGATGAGAGGACATGACAGGGGGAGTTGACCATTTTGGGGAGTGAGTGAAAGTTTTTCTGAGAAAATGACATTGAAGCTGTGATCTAAAGGATTGGTAAGAGTGCAGATGCCAAGAAGAAACTGTCACGTCAGGCATGCATGGATGGTGGCATGTGCAAAGGTCCTGAGGTGGAAAACAAAAACAATACAAAGTCCAGTGTTGCTGAAAGGTAGTAAGAGAGAGAGTGGTGAAAGATAAAGAGGGGGGGGAGAAGGAAGAAGGTAGCTCAGGCCAGGCTTTGTAGGTCACAGGAAGGACTGTGGGCTTTATATTAGAAGCAAAGAGGAAACTGATTAAGAGTTTTGAATAGGGAAATTATAGCGTAGGTTTGGGTTTTTAAAGAAGATGACTGGTTTTGTGAGGAAATGGATGAGAGAATAGCAAGAGTTGGAGCAGTGAGCTCAGTTTGGTGGGTTCTGCATAGATTCTTGAGGTGAGGAGTCATGGTGTCTTGGGCTGTGATGGTGGTGAGGGAGAGTTGATAGGATTTAGTGCTGGATTGGATAAGGGACATGTAGGAGAAGGAAGGCTGGCAGACTCCCTCTGTTTTCTAGCATGAGTAACCATGCAGGTGGAGGTGCTATTTTCTGAGATGGAAAATAACAGAAAGGGAGGAACAGGTATGGAAGACAAAGATTTCGAATCCTTAAGGCACTGCACAGATGTGAATCAGCATTCCTGTTACTAAAAGTACCCCATGTGGTTGTAGCAGAGGTTGAAAAATTGGCAAGTAGCTTTTTAAAAAAGCTATTGCGTGGTTATTTGCATTTTCTGCTCTCTGAATGAGGCGGTGAGTGGAAAGATAGGTCTGTAGTTTCAGTTGAATTTCTTCCGAACTTATGCTCACCTTTTAATGACTTGAGACCAGCAGATAAGGCTGCATTTTCACCCTAAAATCTTGTCTACTGTTTAAAAATCAACTTATTTGAGAGCCACTTGCATGTTTTATTAACACTGATTTCCACTACTTACCTCTTTCAGTGTTTGGGTTTGGAATGTGAGTGGCTAACTGATCTTCATCTTCCTGTAACTGGATACTGAACCTGTTTTCTAAGTCTGTTTTGCTGAAGGTCTTGGCACAGTTTACAGGGCCTCGGATTGGCTACACCGCAGGTAGCACTCACCACGAATCACCTGCTTTGATTTCCCCAGCAATCTCAGAATTACAGCTTGCCTGCAGAGGTTTTGCATTGAGAGGAGTTTCTCCCAAGTGGGCTCAGCTGCACACAGACCAGGTGTTCTGTGTTGGAGGTCAGCACATGATAAAAGTTCAATTTAATATACGCTCTTGCAAACCTATGTTATGCAAGATCCGTGAGTATGATGACGGTGAGGTAAAGAAGGCTGAAAACCCTAGAAATAGTGCAAGTATGGACAAAAATTTAGGTCATTCTTGGCCTATTTTAAGTGGATTCTTTAGAACTCTCACAGACAACAGTAGGGTTGGGAAACAGGACAAGACGGGCATCACTTATGTTTCCATTCCCAACATTCCTGGCTATTTTAAGCCATTCTTCAACTGAGTCTCCACCAGATGGTCCTGAGGACAGAGGAGCTATTTGTGCCTCCCACTGATAAGTATTTTTCCAAGTGAGAGACTGTCCCATATGTTAGTGCAATATGTCATTTGAGGTGAAATATCAGTTTGTATTGGTGGGAACCTGTCATTTGCCATCTCCCTTTTCCTCATCCCTTTTCCTGCCTCTCTGTTTTTTTCTAGGTCTCTGGCCCATCAGGAGGACCATTGGTGCTGCGGTGGAAGCCAGTGGCTAAGTCTCGTGTATGGCGTGGTTAAGGTTGCAGCCTCTCACCTCTGCCTTCCTCCATTTTGGGCTGATTACTTTTGTGCTCTTCCTGAATGGTCTTCGGGCAGAGGCTGGTGGCTCGGGGGATGTGCCCAGCACAGGGCAAAACAATGAGTCCTGTTCGGGGTCCTCGGACTGCAAGGAGGGTGTTATCTTACCAATCTGGTACCCTGAGAACCCTTCCCTTGGGGATAAGATTGCCAGGGTCATTGTCTATTTTGTGGCCCTGATATACATGTTCCTTGGAGTATCCATCATTGCTGACCGCTTCATGGCATCTATTGAAGTCATCACTTCTCAAGAGAGAGAGGTGACTATCAAAAAGCCCAATGGAGAGACCAGCACAACAACGATTCGGGTGTGGAACGAAACTGTCTCCAACCTGACGCTTATGGCCCTGGGTTCCTCTGCTCCTGAGATCCTCCTCTCTTTAATTGAGGTGTGTGGTCATGGGTTCATTGCTGGTGATCTAGGACCTTCTACCATTGTAGGCAGTGCAGCCTTCAATATGTTCATCATCATTGGCCTCTGCGTGTATGTGATCCCCGATGGAGAGACTCGCAAGATCAAGCACCTGCGAGTTTTCTTTGTCACCGCCGCGTGGAGCATCTTTGCCTACATCTGGCTCTATATGATCCTGGCTGTCTTCTCTCCTGGTGTGGTCCAGGTTTGGGAAGGCCTCCTCACTCTCTTCTTTTTTCCAGTGTGTGTCCTTCTGGCCTGGGTGGCAGATAGGCGACTGCTCTTCTACAAATACATGCACAAAAAGTACCGCACAGATAAACACCGAGGAATTATCATAGAGACAGAGGGTGACCACCCCAAGGGCATTGAGATGGATGGGAAAATGATGAATTCCCACTTCCTAGATGGGAATCTGGTGCCCCTGGAAGGGAAGGAAGTGGATGAGTCCCGCAGGGAGATGATCCGGATTCTTAAGGATCTAAAGCAAAAACACCCAGAGAAGGACTTAGATCAGCTGGTAGAGATGGCGAATTACTACGCTCTCTCCCATCAACAGAAGAGCCGCGCCTTCTACCGGATTCAAGCCACCCGTATGATGACTGGTGCAGGCAATATCCTGAAGAAACATGCTGCAGAACAAGCCAAAAAGTCTTCCAGCATGACCGAGGTGCACACGGAAGAGCCTGAGGACTTTGTCTCCAAGGTCTTCTTTGACCCGTGCTCTTACCAGTGCCTGGAGAACTGCGGGGCTGTCCTCCTAACAGTGGTTAGGAAAGGGGGGGACACATCCAAGACCATGTATGTGGACTACAAAACAGAGGATGGTTCTGCCAATGCAGGAGCTGACTATGAATTCACAGAGGGCACCGTGGTTCTGAAGCCAGGAGAGACCCAGAAGGAGTTCTCTGTGGGCATCATCGATGATGACATTTTTGAGGAGGATGAACACTTCTTTGTCAGGCTGAGCAATGTCCGCATAGAGGAGGAGCAGCCAGAGGAGGGGATGTCTCCACCTATACTTAATAGTCTTCCCTTGCCTCGGGCTGTCCTGGTGTCTCCTTGTGTGGCCACTGTCACTATCTTGGATGATGACCATGCAGGCATCTTCACTTTTGAATGTGACACTATTCATGTCAGTGAGAGTATTGGTGTCATGGAGGTCAAGGTTCTGCGGACATCAGGTGCCCGGGGCACAGTCATCGTCCCCTTTAGGACAGTGGAAGGGACAGCCAAGGGTGGTGGTGAGGATTTTGAAGACACATATGGGGAGCTGGAGTTCAAGAATGATGAAACTGTGTAAGTAACCTTTCAATATTCTATCCCCTGCCCATCCTTTGCCATATCCTTCTGTCCTTCTGCACTGCTCTTTAAAATGTTCCTTGTATTTGTGTTAATGTTGAACTTTGGTTCCATCACAGGTATGCAGGATCAGCAGACACTACTGGAAGTTTTGCCCCCAAACTCTCCTTCAGTTTTCTCAGTTGAAATTGTTTCTGGGCAAAGAATCCAGTGGCAGGATCTAAGGACACAGATTCTTGTCCACTGAAACTCAACATGATGGCTGGTGGAGGGTAGGGTGACAGAAGTTTTGATACCAGATTTTGAAGAATTCTTATGACTAAGTAAGAGCTGGGAGACTGTTTGGGTCTCTCCTTCCTTCTCTCCTCATACCAAGGGCTTAGATGAGCACTGAAGCAAATCCTTTGCACTCTGAGACAGCGGTAGCCCAGTCAGGACATCCTCAAGAAAGCAAGTGGCATTGCCCATTTTTTTTTTCCAATACCATATTGCAGTTGTATTGTGTAACCAGATTTGAGGTACCTCTCTTTCAATTTGGAAATTGCAAAATTGATGGAAACTCGGCAATTCGTTTAAATGCCCACAGCCTATCTTATGAGGCTTGCCCAGTCTAGGTGAGATGGGTCAGGCCGGCTTGGGTACTGGATGTGTGTTGAAGGAGCAGAGCTCCCCGGGCAGCAGCCACCTGTCTTTAGTCACAGGTCTGAGCTCCAAAGTCTGGCTAAGCAGTAAAGGAGAAGCTTCTTAAGAATTGTGGGATGAAATACATCTTCTGTGTGGTCATCTCTTTTCACAGTCCAGAATTCTCCTAAAATAGTTTTCAGGTTACTGCCCCATTTAGTCTTCCTTATGCTGTGGGTGTCACACGTCTATTGCCTCAGTAACTCTCCCCATGGAAACTCCTTGCACTGGGTGTTCTGTCCTTTTTTGGAGAGAGAGCTGTGAAGAAGAAAGCAGAATGACTTTCCCCAGGACCTTCAGCTTATGGGAGGGTGGACCTTCCAGGGTGGCCAAGAAGGATGGGGATGAGAAAGGAGAGCCTTGTCTCTGAATTCCTGCTTGTGTCCACAAGCAATATGCAGTAGCAGGAGAAGGTTGAAGAGCAAAAGAGAACTCTGTAGGAAGGGGGGGGATGTCAAACTGCTCCAAGAACCTGCTGAAAACACTTTCTGTTGGAAATGAAAACATACAATTTCCAGAAGAGCAAAGGAAGGAACTCATGGAGAAGGGTGTCCATAGAACCAAGGAAGAGGTGTCATAGAAGAGCCTCTTCCCAGGTCCAGCCTTGGGACAGAGCTCAGAAGGGGTTGGGTTCTGCTGACAACAGAGCTGAGTGGGTCATCCCTGGGATACTGTTCTTGGCCTTACTCAGATTCTTCCCAATAATGTGACTTTGGGCAAGTTGTTTAGTCTTCACTCCAGAAGTAAACTGTCTTATCTGTAAAGTGGGAATAACAACACTTTGCATGCCTAGAGGCAGGGTCAGATCCTTTTGCAGTTCCTCCCAGCTCTAGGATTTTCTGTACCACTGACATAGGCCGCTCACTGTAGGTCATGTTTGCACTAGCCAAAGGTGGGATAGGGAATGTTGTCTCCTGAAGGGAAATAGCCATTGATGAATTGATTTATAAGAGCTCTGTTTAGTCACTTTGCTAGGAAAGATAGTCATTTGTTAGCATAAATAAAAACATGTGCCTTCTAGAGAATACTGTCCATTTATATGTGCTTTGGGGGAGAGGGTTTATACATGTGAATAAAGGACAGGCCCTCCCTGATAAAACATTCTGAAATTTCTCATGCATTTATGGCAATGTCAGTATCTCAGAGGTTATTGTTGGGTATTAAATGACATCAAGACCACAGTATTGGCCATAATTTGATAGTCTTGTGGTTTCTCCAATTCAGTACCTGTCTACCAAGAGCACTGAGGGGTAGTTTTTGGGAGATAGATGCTTGAGCTTCCAATTTCTCTGTCCCATTAACAATCCTAGGTGCACCTAGGACCTCTGAATATGTTAAACCTTCCTATTTATGTTTTCAGCTTGAAAACATAAATCAGCTTCTGGGTGATATTGGTTCTAAATGTGTATCAACAGATTTGAGATTCTGGTCCAGGTATCCCAGGGTTTAGTGAACAAGTCTGTGTTCCCATTTACTCCTTTGCATTATTTTCTAGCCTTCTGTAGATGTAGACTGCCCTTTTGGTCTTCTTGGCGGAAGAATGAGTCTAAAACCTGCTAATCTCTCCTCACATCGCAACCCTATGCTTGATACTTAATTAAAAAAAATTTGATTCTAGAGAGAGGGAAGGGGAGGGAGAAAGAGAGTGAGAGAAACATTGATGTGAGAAAGAAACATTGATTGGCTGCCTTCTGTACATGCCCTGACTGGGGACCGAGCCTGCAACCTAAGTATGTGCCCTGACCAGGAATTGAACTGCCATCCTTTCTGTTTGTGGGGCAGTGCCCAACCAACTGAGCCCCACCAGCCAGGGCTTGATATTTTAAATTATAATTTTACTAGAGGCAGTATGATGTAGCAGAAAAACCATGGTAAGTTCTCTGGGTTAGGGTTCTGTCTCTGCTATTGATTTAACCATGTAGTTTGGGGGAATTTTATTAATTTATGGGATTATTTTCTTATTGGTAAAATGGGGATAATGTTTCTCTTGCAGGATTGTTATGGTGATTCAAGATATTGTATGCAATGTTCCTTGTACATGGTATGTGCTCAGTAAATGAGGCCATTAATAGTAATGTCAATGCATTAACAATAATCAGAGACCTTATTGAAGTGGTCATGTTACTTGGATTTTGACGTGACCCTCATTAATAAACATGCTAGTTTTTTGACTACCATGAAGATTCCCAGTGTAAACTCATAAAAGATTAAAATATTAGAGCCAGCAAGGACCTTAGAATCTCTTTAGAGTGGTGTTTCTCAGATTTTAGTGTGCTGATGAATCACCCAGGGATCTTGCTAGAATGCAGATTGTTTCAAAATGTCTAGAGTAGGGCTGGAGATTCTGCATTTCTAACAAGCTTGCAATACTGCTGTTCCCACCTTAGAGCTGAAAGGCTCCAAATCTCTCAAGCAAACTGTGAGCTTCGGGAAGGAATGTGACTTTTCAAATGACTTGCTTAATTGAATCATGAGTGCTTGCTTTCCACTTCCTACTGAAATTTCCAGTTCCAGGTCCAATTCAACCCCCGCTAAGCTAGAACCCAGCTCTTACCTGAGATCCTGCTAATTGTAGTACCAGTCTGCAAACTGACATTGACAGCCTCAGGTTCTTGGACAGAAGCTGTATGATACCTGCAACTAGTCCACTTTCTCATCCCTCCCTCTTTATGTGGATTAATTTTATGTAGCTACTGGGCCTGGCAGCATTGTCAGTTTTGCCCTCACCACACTCCTCTAAATCTATCCAGGTTGAAGCCAGGCCTGTGCTCCACCAATAATATTGGGCCTGTGAATTCACTTATTTGGTTTTACACTTTACTCCTTCAAGGATGGTGAGATGGAAGAACATGAACTTTGGAGTCTGACAGACAGATGTGAATCCATCACTCACCAGCTGTATCATTTTGAGCAAGTCACTTCACCTATCTGAGTCCCAGATATTTTGTTGAAATGATAGGAGTAATAATATCTATGTCACAGGGGTGTAATTATTACATACAAATGTGAAGGAAATGCACTGTTAACAAAATGCCTGCTCATAGAAGGTGCTCAGTCACTCAGTAGACATTCACTAAATATCTGCTGCGTACCAGGTATTTGAGAGATATGGATAATAAATAAATATAAGACAAGCTGGCATCTCAGCTCTCAAGGATCTTCTTCTCAGGTGGAGAGGACACAGGCATACAGACAAATCAAAACATGTGGGAGAAGTGGTACGGTAGTGATAAGTTCAACAGAAGAGGAATAAAATCTCCTTGCTGTGTGTATGACACCACTAAAGTCTTCAAAGTCACCTTCATTAGGAGGTAGTAGTGAATTAGGTGACTGCGGGTGGGTACATGATTCCTTTATTTTAAACCCACGTTACAATAAACTCTTGGCATTTGAGAGGGATAGTATTGTATCTTTGTGATCTGGAAGAATCCCCAACCCTTATGAATACCACTATCGTACATTATGAGAATTGTGGCCTTTGAGGCTATTGCAGACAGAGCAAAACCTCAGGGAGGTGTGGGTTCTGCCAGCACGTTAATCTCACTCACTGAACACGTGACTGGCTCCTGTATCCCCGGCTCACTGCCCATCTCTGCAAAATAACAGATTACTGCAGCTCACGGACCTTTGGGGTCTCTGGGAATAGTCAAAGCCA